>JZKD02S1676865.1:45664-61780 GCA_000966675.3 Picea glauca
AAAAGTTTATGCATTATAATTGGATGAGTTAAGCCTATTCTAATATTTATTTGACTCTAATTCAATTATATTAATTTCCTTATTCTTAGCATGGCTCATCATTAACATATAAATAGCAACCATATGAAAAGTATATTTACTCAAGATCGATTTTGTAATAAATTTATGAAGATAAAAAGAAATATAATAAATTTATATTTATTTTTTATTTGTAAAATAGGTTATAGTTCATAATAAGTTAAGTCCATATAAATGTACAATATTATTTGTATATAATTTAATAATATTTTAGTTTCTTCATTGTAAGGATGGTACAATTGCGTGATCAAAAACACATATAAATAGGTGTCAAATGAAAGTTATATCTATTAAAAATTCATTTTAGTATTAATGTAATAAATATGTGAAGATTAAAAAAATATAAATATATATATATAAATATATATATAATTTTCTTTTAATATTAATGTAATAAATATGTGAAGATAAAAGAAAATTATATATATATATATATATACGGGGTTAAAAAAGTTATGATTCATAATTTGATAAGTTAAGTCCATATTAATATATAATATTTATTTGTATTTAATTTAATTATATTAGTTTTCTTATTTTAAAAATGGTATAATTGTTTCATAAAAACATATAAATAAGAGTCTTATAAAAAGCATATTTAGTAATATAGTTTGATAATTTGATAAGTTAAGTTCATATAAATGTATAATATTTGTTTTATATTTAATTTAATTATATTAGTCTCCTCATTATAAGGATGGTATGATTGTCTGATCAAGAGAACACCATCTCATAAGTGAGATTTGAACTACAGCCTTATAAAAACCATATCTAGTAATATAGTTTGATAATTTGATAAGTTAAGTTCATATAAATGTATAATATTTATTTATATTTAATTTAATTATATTAGTCTCCTCATTATAAGGATGGTATAATTGTTTCATCAATAGAATACCATCTCATAAGTGAGATTTGAACGAGAACCTTATAAAAAGCATATCTAATAATATAGTTTGATAATTTGATAAGTTAAATTCATATAAATGTATAATATTTATTTATATTTAATTTAATTATATTAATCTCCTCATTATAAGGATGGTATAATTGTCTCATCAAGAGAACACCATCTCATAAGTGAGATTTGATTGAAAGTGAGGAGGACAACATTTTTCATCAGAACCACCTAAACTAGTCTTAATCAACATAATAATGTGTAGTTATATTAACATACTTTATCATGTGAATTAGAATGATTGACATTAAATCAATTCTTATATCTATAGATGTGCACCTTAAATTAAATAAATATAAATGATTATATACACTTCTATAGAGAACACAACTTTTTTCAATTTAATCATGAAAAAATTAAAATTCTAAAAAGGATATGAAAATATGAAAACTTGGATTCTCATACAAAATTACAATTATGACAATGGTGAAAGGTTGTTTACGGTTTTTGTCAAATGAAATCGTATTTGCATCAAAACACTCATTTTCTAACATAAATAAACTTGCACAATCTAAGTGAAAAGAGAAATTACAAGAATTCTTCATATGCTATTCGGGGAAGTCCATAGGGATTATAAATAAAATATGCAAAGAACAATTAAATTAACTATGATCTCTCATTTTCCAACATAAAGCAACTTGCACAATCTTCAAGTGAAGAGAGAAATTACAAGCATTGTCCGTATGCTCGATCTCTCATTTTCCAACATAAAGCAACTTGCACAATCTTCTAGTGAAGAGAGAAATTACAAGCATTGTCCGTATGCTCGATCTCTCATTTTCCAACATAAAGCAACTTGCACAATCTTCTAGTGAAGAGAGAAATTACAAGCATTGTCCGTATGCTCTTTGGGGAAGTACATAGGGATTATAAATAACATATGCAAATAATATTCAGATTAACCATGATATGTATGGTTGGGATAAAAGATCAATCGGAATATGTATGGTTGGGATAAAAGAATCTTAGGTAATGAGCATAACCCTAATTAAGATAGATATAAAACTAACTAAAGATATGGTTGGGATAAAAGAATCTTAGGTAATTAGCATAACCCTAATTAAGATAGATATAAAATTAACTATATGTTGAGACTCTCAATTAACCTAGGCCCTCAAACTTAGGTCTCACATATTTTTTTTAATGAGACTCATCCACTAAGCTTTGCGTCCTTTGTCATTTATTCTTTTAATGCATTTGTTGATTTTGGAGGATTATGAATTGATCACTATATTTATGAGTTAAAAGAGTTATTGAATATTGATGTATATTTTAATGGATTATCAAATCCTTATGCTATTGATATAAGTTGATAAATGCTTTGCATAAGTGAAATTATTATTTGATTTTTGGTCTCATTTTAACTTAACCTTCTTTCTTACACGAGGATGAAAAATTAATGATCTTTTCATTTACTCCCATCACATGGTTATTTAATTGTGGAGTGTGATTGAAATTTGTGTAATATGTTCAATGACATGCAAGGTTAGAGATATGTAAACATCACCATCTCAAGATTAGCATGTCAAGAAGAAATATTATTACCTTCAATTTAATGATTAATTGATGTCACCATTGGAGGCGAGATGTCAAATCACTTAAATTGATGATTGAAGTTACATGGTAACATCATAAGTGGTATGGTAATCATCAACAAGAGATATTCAATTTTTTGAAGTAATGTGATATGCAGGGGTAATACATGTAATTCATACATGTAGTGATGATGTCTTGGTACATTTAACAATGTAAGATCACACACAAGGGTCATGTGAGGTGGATGGATATTGATTATAACAACATGGATACTATTTGAAACTATTAGCTATTATTAGTCATTTCATGTCACTTCGATCACTTGACAAAGTTTTGAAGCATGATGGATGACTTTAGTGACATTTTCTCTTATGACTTCAATTAGTGTCTGGGGGAGCTTTAGCATAATGTAGAAAATACTTCATATATTAATGGGGTTTTTTTAATAAGGAAAATTAAAGAGCATATACCATATATGGAAATTGCATGCAAAGTTATGGAATTTGGTAAAATAGTGTTCCGTGAGAAGACCAAACTTTAACCATAGAGGCCTATTTTCACACATTTTTTCAATTTGAACCAAGAAGATATGGGAATTTCAAAAGAGGTTTGATTGATGCTTCTATGGTCCACACTTACAATGAACTGAAAGAATTTGATTCTAATCCCAATAAGTACAAAAATGTAATTAAAAATGTTTCCTATCAAATCGACCATTTTTACTTCATGTTTTATGAAAGGCATCAAGAAAAGAGTGGAATGTGTGTTGGAGAGGAATTTTGGACAAGTTTCTAGATTTGCACCAAAAGGAAGAAAAAGGGTGAAAGACAGTTAGAAGATGGACCAGGATGCATGACAGAGCAGTGCCTAGAAGGCGGAAAATGGTTATAAACCGTAGGGCTTGGGGAAATTTTGTCCACTTTCTATAATGGCCTTATCCCTATTATGATGCATAAATATGTAAGAAAGAGTATAAAATGGGAGAGAGTGAGAATGCAACATCATATGTAAGTTGCAATTCCTTTTTGGGTAAGAGAGTTGAACAAGGGAATAAATTGGTAGTATGGCTAAGGAGTGAACTTGCACTGCAGTAGAACGACTAGGAAGGTTTGGGATGACATTATTATTCTATCTTTTGTAGCACACTGTGCATTTGTAAGAAGCTATGAATGAATAATATAAGAAGGCAGTGGTTGTGGACATAACCCTAGTGGGGTGAACCACACAAATCTTTGTGCTATGATGCTTATGTTTTTTTTGTTTTTTTTTATGTTGAATGAATGGATCATATACAATGCGGTAATGTTGCACATAGATTACATTTTATGATAATATAATTGTTAAGTATGAAATTTTCCCCTGTAAGTAAAGGGTCTGAATGATGCCTCACTTCCCCTCATCCCTATAGAACCTTGGTTCCTGTAGCCCCTCTAGATGCCTCAGGTGAGAATTCACTTCCTCCGCAGGTGATGTTGAAAGGGCCAGTCTATAAGGGTTTTGTTGGTATCCCACTAATTAACCCTGGGTCTTCCCCTCCACGCCAACAAATCGTTATGTTGCCAAAACTGAGAACTTTAATCGAGGGGAATGTTTTGGAGGCCAAATAGAGAAGCTATTGAAGAATTTATGGAAATAAAGAAGCAAACATTTTCGAGATAATAGAATAGAAACCCTAGGCTGAGCAATGAACAATGGTTACAAAGGTATGTTGTCACAAATTTGCATGAAATCTTCTTTGGTGAATTTGCGATTATTTTGACTGAATGGTTAGGGAGGCTAGTAGAGAATGCTGGGATATATAAAGTTGAAGCCCTCAGAAACTGGACTCCTAAACTGATCCGACCACTTAATAAAGTAAATAATAAGGTTTCTTGTGCAGTATATTTCTGGTTGAACAATATACTAGGGGTTATATTACAAAATTTGCAGTAGATTGTACCCATTCTTACATCGTTGCAGAGAGGGAATTTTTCAAAGTTCCACACGAAATATATTTGAAGGCATTATCCACTTGGATAAAGACATTATTGTGAAAAAAGAATGTCACGACAATGGAGTTTGATAACCAAGAACTTATGTACACATTGGGGGACTGGGGGATGACTGGAGGAAGGTATGATATGGGGAAGGATGAGTGTATAGATTGAGGATGTTGAGAGAATATATTGACTTAGGCGGAGAGATTGGAGTACTGTGAGAAAAGGTTCAGATACAACAAGAAGGATACTGTGGCTGGGAAAGGAGAGCATCACAAAGAATTTGAGGATAGTGACCATTACGCAGATATTCTTCCAGAGAGATTAGGAAAAGGAAAGATAGAGATCCCCAATACTAACCAACAGACGAGGGAGGTCCATCTTATATCAGAATTTGCGTCGAACCCATGACCCCTTGTACATCTTTACGAATTGAAATAGGAGCCAAAGATGATTCAAGAGAAATAGTAATAAGTGGAGGAAGTCAGAGAAATAGTCAGTGTAAAAGGAAAAAAACAACAAGCCAGATCCAATTAGCATCACCAAATATAAATACAACGCATAATAGAATGGAAGGGATAAATAATACGTTGAGGATGTCTGAATTCCATGGAGTTGATTCAGAGGACCCTAAACAACATATGTTTGTATGTGAGGTTGTATGGATTGCGAAGAATGTCAGACCAAGATGAAGCAACAAAAATCACGTAGATGCCAACAACTTTCATAAGTCGCAAACTAATATAGTATATGAAGTACTAGACAACTACATTGACCGGAAAGTTAATAAATTTGGAAGAAATCAAACAAGCATTGCTCAAAGAATTTAGGAAGATGAAACCTGAATCTCAATATATTACCAAGCTAAAGGAAATTAAGAAAATTACCGAACGAGGCAGTGTCGGACTTAGACTAGAGATTTAAAGATGTAATGGGTATATTGACTATTCAAATTCCTAAAGAACAACATTGAGAATGGTTTATAGTAGGCCTATTTCCACACATTCGATGTTCGTTAACACAATAGAAGGTCACGTCGCAACCCGAAGCATTGGAAATCATGATAAAATTAGAAGCATCTCTCATAGGAGATGGTCTAGGTACAATCATAGTTGGTTGCACTGAATATTCAATTGTGAGAGATAACGAAGGCGAAGGAGAAGAAAAAACATGTTTGGTGTATATCATGTAAGACAAAAATCCATAGAAAATAAGAATGTACAACCTTCGTGCAGTATATGGCCATAGGAGCATCGAACCCATTGGTAGGATTAGGGTAGGATGAAATATGTAAGATGTGGGGGCATCATCCAAATGATTTTCCCCTATTGCAGAAATATCAAAGCACCCCGAGAAATTTACTCTTTAATTTTTGCAAGTTAGTAGGAAATGATGAGAAAGACTATTGCGCTTTCGACCTTACGAGAGAGCGCACTTCAGATGCTTACAAAATCCAGGAGGAAAATTTTGCACCAGAAGGAGGAATCCTAGAAGGAGGACATGGAGGGTTCAACAAAGGTCGAGGATGTGGAGCATTTGGCCGAGGAGGCAAAGGGCCAATAATTTGTTACAACTGCAATCAATCGAGACACTTAGTAAGATATTTCCCAAATCCTTGCATGATATGTACATATTGCAAGGCCTTGGATCATGCAATGGAAGACTGCCCTCGTTTGTTAGAAAAATGGCAGGCAAGAGGGAATCATAACCAACAAGAAAATCATAATCAAAACCTGAACCAAAAATTGCAAAAGAATGCGACGATCAACCAAAATTTGTATGCTCCCCTTGTCTTTGACATCAATGAAAACAATATTTCGAACAATATCCCCCATGTCATTGATGGAAAGCCTTATTCAATTATGTAATACTCCCCCTTTCTATAATTATCCTTGTGTATACAACTTGTCCCTCTTTGACATCAATGGAAAAGGGTTTCTCCCCCTCATCTTGTGATTCCCTTTAATGACAGGATGAGAGAGATATCACTCCCACGCAAAAAAATTCTTCTTTGACTTCATCAAGTATGGATACATCACTTGAGGTTATGTTTGTATTTTGCACTAATACTCCTAAAGATGATTTCCTTATCTAACACCGTTTAGAATGAAATGAGATCTTGTAACCTTGATCACACATTTGGTTGACACTTAGAATATTATGCTTTAACCCTTTAACATACAAGACATTTTGTGTCTTTTTATTTCCATTATCAAGACTAACAATACCTTTTCCAACTATCCTTCCAGAAGCATTATCTCCAAAGTAACACTGCCTCCTTTTTATTCCTTCAAGGTGAGAAACTTTCCCTGGTTCATTTTCATGTGTTTTGAACATCCACTATCAATGTACCATTGTTTCCCTTTATTTTGAGCATAAATTGGAATCCTACATTCTTCCTTCTCTGATTCTTGTTGCTTCCTTTTCAACACCTTGGTGTATTCTTCTCTATGCTTGGTAAGACCATGTTCTTCCCTATTTTGTTTAGGAGAATTTAGTGTGTTTCTTATACAATCACATTTTATGTGCTCATAGTTATTTCAGTTATAACATTCAATATTGTAATGAAGTAGGGGATAAAATGAATTGTAGTTTTTGTTAGAAAACCCATGTAAATGTTTGATTTTGTTTCTCACATAATAATCCATTGATGTCTTATAAGAACCTATATTTATATCTCTGACATGATCACTTCTTCCATAATCTCTACAATCTATTTCCTTATGACCAAAATTATTGCAAGAAAGAGATTTTGGTACCAGTTTGTGAACGACCTTCTTGCTGAAACAATTCTTTTGAACTCATTCTTGCTATTCTTGTGAGATGACTCAATTTTATCTCATTCATATTTGTATTTCCTATTTATGCTTTCATTGTTGATGGATCCTTTAATAATATTGGCATAGCTATTAGAATTTTCTTCATTTTCATTTTCTGATGGATTTGTCACCTTAATGCTTGCATCTCCCTTAGGTGTATTTTTTTTTTTTTCATAGCCAAGACCTTTATTGATGAATGGTGACCTTTGGAAACTAAGAATATTATATAATATTTTAGTACTCTTACCAAACTTCAAGATTCTACTCAATTGATTGGTTGTTTTCTCTAGTTGTTTTCTTAAGGAAATGCTTTTAACCTCTAGCTTCTTGCAATTTTCTTCCTTTTCTTTCAGTTGGATTCTTACCACTTTTTCTATCCTTTTTTCTCGTTCAAGTTGAGTCTTCAAGATGATAATTTTATTCTCTATTTCTTCAATATCATGATCCTCCTCTTCATATTTTTGTGATTGTTTTTTCTGCTTCTTTTTCTTAAGCTTGTCTATTTTTTATAAGACATTTATGAGTTTTTCTTCAAGATATTCTTCTTCTAAATCTAGTTTTTATTTTTTATTATCTTCATTTTCTTCATCAACGGGTTTTGTTTCCATGGTTTTGGAGAGAGATTCTTATTCATCATGACTACCTTGCCTTTCTGCATATGGACACTTAGTAGAAAAATGTCCTTTTCTACCACACTTAAAGCATTTGAAGGGTAGCTTACCTTTGTATTTACTAGTTCCTCCTTTTGGATTGATCACAAATTGTGTTTCTTCTATCCATGATTCATAGCTGGAAAAATCACTGGATCTCTCTCCATAAATGTTTTGTAGCTTGTCCCAAATTTAATTAGTTAATGTACAATTAATTAACTTGATAGTCTTAGAATCCAATAGGCCACTCAAGATTGCATCTATTGTTTTTCATTGTTTTCACTTGACTCCTTCCCATCTTCATCTACATAACTAGTTGTTACTGATTCCCAAATACCAAACCCAAGGGCCTACAAATATATCTCCATTTTTATACTCCATAAGGCATAATTTTTTCCATCAAACAAAGGAGTTGTGTTTGTAGGGATACCTTCCTTACAATCTATATTTTCTCAAGATATCCCTTCCAGTGGTTAAATTATTTTTGAAGGAACCTTCTATGATAACAATTATTGAACTTGGAGATGGGGGATGGGGGGTGAATTAGTATATGATAATTTTTACTTTATTTAACCATTCATCAATCATTCCTTAGTCAAGAAACAATAATCACATATAAACTCAAATCATACTTCACATAGCTTAACATGGAAACCCAATTGAGAGAAAACCATAAACTTGTCTTTATAAATGTCTATAAGCACCAACTTATAGTTACACATATTATAGGAAACAACCTAATAGAGACACCAATATACTTAACTGAGCACCAAATCAACAATATGTATGCACCAACCTACTAGAGACACCAATATCCTCAACTAAAAACCAACTCAACAAGATGTAGGAACCAACCTACTTGAGACACCAATCTCCTCAATTGAGGACCAACTCAATAATATATGTGTAGAAACCAATCCAATATATTCATACACAGAGTACTTNAAAAATTAATGATCTTTTCATTTACTTCCATCACATGGTTATTTAATTGTGGAGTGTGATTGAAATTTGTGTAATATGTTCAATGACATGCAAGGTCAGAGATATGTAAACATCACCATCTCAAGATTAGCATGTCAAGAAGAAATATTATTAACTTCAAATTAATGATTAATTGATGTCACCATTGGAGGCGAGATGTCAAGTCACTTAAATTGATGACTGAAGTTACATGGTAACATCATAAGTGGTATGGTAATCATCAATAAGAGATATTAATTTTTTTGAAGTAATGTGGCATGCAAGGGTAATACATGTAATTCATACATGTAGTGATGATGTCTTGGTACATTTAACAATGTAAGATCACACACAAGGGTCATGTGAGGTGGATGACTATTGATTATAAGAACATGGATACTATTTGAAACTATTAGTTGTTATTAGTCATTTCATGTCACTTCGATCACTTCACAAAGTTTTGAAGCATGATGGATGACTTTAGTGACATTTTCTCTTATGACTTCAATTAGTGTCTGGGGGAACTTTAGCATAATGTAGAAAATACTTCATATATTAATGGGGTTTTTTTAATAAGGAAAATTAAAGAGCATATACCATATATGGAAATTGCATGCAAAGTTATGGAATTTGGTGAAATAGTGTTCTGTGAGAAGACCAAACTTTAACCATAGAGGCCTATTTTCACACATTTTTTCAATTTGAACCAAGAAGATATGGGAATGTCAAAAGAGGTTTGATTGATGCTTCTAGGGTCCACACTTACAATGCATTGAAAGAATTTGATTCTAATCCCAATAAGTACAAAAATGTAATTAAAAATGTTTCCTATCAAATCGACCATTTTTACTTCATGTTTTATGAAAGGCATCAAGAAAAGAGTGGAATGTGTGTTGGGGAGGAATTTTGGATAAGTTTCTAGATTTGCACCAAAAGGAAGAAAAAGGGTGAAAGATAGTTAGAAGACGGACCAGGATGCATGACGGAGCAGTGCCTAGAAGGCGGAAAATGGTTATAAACTATAGGGCTTGGGGAAATTTTGTTCACTTTTTGTAATGGCCTTATCCCTATTAGGATGCATAAATATGTAAGAAAGAGTATAAAATGGGAGAGAGTGAGAATGCAACATCATATGTAAGTTGCAATTGTTTTTTGGGTAAGAGAGTTGAACAAGGGAAGAAATTGGTAGTATGGCTAAGGAGTGAAATTGCACTGTAGTAGAATGACTAAGAAGGTTTGGGATGATATTATTATTTTATCTTTTGTAGCACACTGTGCATTTGTAAGAAGCTATGAATGAATAATATAAGAAGGCAGTGGTTGTGGACATAATCCTAGTGGGGTGAACCACACAAATCTTTGTGCTATGATGCTTATGTTTTATTTTTATTTTTTTATTTTTATTTTTTTATGTTGAATGAATGGATCATATACGATGCGGTAATGTTGCACATAGATTACATTTTATGATAATATAATTGTTAAGTATGAAATTTTCCCCTGTAAGTAAAGGGTTTGAATGATGCCTCACTTCCCCTCATCCCTATAGAACCTTGCTTCCTGCAGCCCCTCTAGATGCCTCAAGTGATAATTCACTTCCTCCGCAGGTGATGTTGAAAGGGCCAGTCTATAAGGGTTTTGTTGGTATCCCACTAATTAACCCCGAGTCTTCCCCTCCACACTAACAAATCGTTATGTTGCCGAAACTAGGAACTTTAATCGAGAGGAATGTTTTGGAGGCCAAATAGAGAAGCTATTGAAGAATTTATGGAAAGAAAGAAGCAAACATTTTCGAGATAATAGAATAGAAACCCTAGGCTGAGCAATGAACAATGGTTACAAAGGTGTGTTGTCACAAATTTGTATGAAATCTTCTTTAGTGAATTTGCGATTATCTTGACTGAATGTTTAGGCAGGCTAGTAGAGAATGTTGGGATATATAAAGTTGAAGCCCTGAGAAACTGGACTCCTAAACTGATCCGACCACTTAATAAAGTAAATAATAAGGTTTCTCATGCAGTATATTTCTGGTTGAACAATATACTGGGGGGTTATATTACAAAATTTGCAGTAGATTGTACCCATTCTTACACCATTGCAGAGAAGGAATTTTTCAAAGTTCCACACGAAATATATTTGAAGGCATTATCCACTTGGATAAAGACATTATTGTGAAAAAAGAATGTCACAACAATGGAGTTTGATAACCAAGAACTTATGTACACATTGGGGGACTGGGGGATGACCGGAGGAAGGTATGATATGGGGAAGAATGAGTGTATAGACTGAGGATGTCGAGAGAATATATTGAATTAGGCGGAGAGATTGGAGTACTGTGGGAAAAGGTTCAGATACAACAAGAAGGATACTATGGCTGGGAAAGGAGAGCATCACAAAGAATTTGAGGATAGTGACCCCTACGTAGAAATTCAGAATACACCTTGCAGAGAGATTAGGAAAAGGAAAGATAGAGATCCCCAATATTAACCAACAGACGAGGGAGGTCCATCTTATATCAGAATCTGCATCGAACCCATGACCCCTTGTACATATTTATGAATTGAAATAGGACCCAAAGATGATTCAAGAGAAATAGTAATAAGTAGAGGAAGTCAAAGAAATAGTCAGTGTAAAAGGAAAAAAATAGCAAGCCAGATCCAATCAGCATCACCAAATATAAATACAACGCACAATAGAATGGAAGGGATAAATAATACATTGAGGATGCCTGAATTCCACGGAGTTGATTCAGAGGACCCTAAACAACATATGTGTGTATGTGAGGTTGTATGGATTGCGAAGAACGTCAGACCACTTGATGAAGCAACAAAAATCATGTAGATGCCAACAACTTTCATAAGTCGCAAACTAATATAGTATATGAAGTACCACACAACTACATTGACCAAAAAGTTAATAAATTTGGAAGAAATCAAACAAGCATTGCTCAAAGAATTCAGGAAGATGAAACCTGAATGTCAATATATTACCAAGCTAAAGGAAATTAAGAAAATTACGGAATGAGGCAATGTCGGACTTTGACTAGAGATTTAAAGATGTAATGGGTATATTAACTATTCAAATTCCTGAAGAACAACATTGAGAATGGTTTATAGAAGGCCTATTGCCACACATTCGATGTTCGTTAACACAGTAGAAGGTCACGTCGCGGCCCGAAGAATTTGAAATCATGATGAAATTAGAAGCATCTCTCATAGGAGATGGTCCAGGTACAGTCATAGTTGGTTGCACCGAATATTCAATTGTCAGAGATAATGAAGGCGAAGGAGAAGCAAAAACATATTTGGTGTATATCATGTAAGACAAAAATCCACACAAAATAAGAATGTCCAACCTTCGTGCAATATATGGCCATAGGAGCATCGAACCCATTGGTAAGATTAGGGTAGGACGAAATGTGTAAGATGTGGGGGCATCATACGAATGATTTTCCCCTATTGCAAAAATATCAAAGCACCCCGAGAAAATTACTCTTTAATTTTTGCAAGTCGGTAGGAAACGATGAGAAAGACTATCGCACTTTCAACCTTACGAGAGAGCGCACTTCAGATGCTTACAAAATCCAGGAGGAAAATTTTGTAGCAGAAGGAGGAATCCTAGAAGGAGGACATGGAGGGTTCAACAAAGGTCGAGGATGTGGAGCATTTGGCCGAGGAGGCAAAGGACCAATAATTTGTTACAACTGCAATCAATCGAGACACTTAGCAAGATATTTCCCAAATCCTTGCATGATATGTACATATTGCAAGGCCTTGGATCATGCAATGGAAGACTGTCCTCATTTGTTAGAAAAATGGCAAGCAAGAGGGAATCATAACCAACAAGAAAATCATAATCATAACTTGAACCAAAACTTGCAAAAGAATGCGAAGATCAACCAAAATTTGTATGCTCCCCTTGTCTTTGACATCAATGAAAACAATATTTCCAACAATATCCCCCATGTCATTGATGGAAACCCTTATTCAATTATGTAATACTCCCCCTTTCTATAATTATCATTGTGCATACAACTTGTCCCTCTTTGACATCAATGGAAAAGGGTTTCTCCCCCTCATCTCGTGCTTCCCTTTAATGACAGGATGAGAGAGATATCACTCCCACGCAAAAAAATTCTTCTTTGACTTCATCGAGTATGGATACATCACTTGAGGTTATGTTTGTATTTTGCACTAATACTCCTAAAGATGATTTCCTTATCTAACACCCTTTAGAATGAAATGAGAGCTTGTAACCTTGATCACACATTTGGTTGACACTTAGAATATTATGCTTTAACCCTTTAACATACAAGACATTTTGTGTCTTTTTATTTCCATTATCAAGACTAACAATACCTTTTCCAACTATCCTTCCAGAAGCATTATCTCCAAAGTAACACTGCCTCCTTTTTATTCCTTCAAGGTGAGAAACTTTCCCTGGTTCATTTTCATGTGTTTTGAACATCCACTATCAATGTACCATTGTTTCCCTTTATTTTGAGCATAAATTGGAATCCTACATTCTTCCTTCTCTGATTCTTGTTGCTTCCTTTTCAACACCTTGGTGTATTCTTCTCTATGCTTGGTAAGACCATGTTCTTCCCTATTTTGTTTAGGAGAATTTAGTGTGTTTCTTATACAATCACATTTTATGTGCTCATAGTTATTTCAGTTATAACATTCAATATTGTAATGAAGTAGGGGATAAAATGAATTGTAGTTTTTGTTAGAAAACCCATGTAAATGTTTGATTTTGTTTCTCACATAATAATCCATTGATGTCTTATAAGAACCTATATTTATATCTCTGACATGATCACTTCTTCCATAATCTCTACAATCTATTTCCTTATGACCAAAATTATTGCAAGAAAGAGATTTTGGTACCAGTTTGTGAACGACCTTCTTGCTGAAACAATTCTTTTGAACTCATTCTTGCTATTCTTGTGAGATGACTCAATTTTATCTCATTCATATTTGTATTTCCTATTTATGCTTTCATTGTTGATGGATCCTTTAATAATATTGGCATAGCTATTAGAATTTTCTTCATTTTCATTTTCTGATGGATTTGTCACCTTAATGCTTGCATCTCCCTTAGGTGTATTTTTTTTTTTTTCATAGCCAAGACCTTTATTGATGAATGGTGACCTTTGGAAACTAAGAATATTATATAATATTTTAGTACTCTTACCAAACTTCAAGATTCTACTCAATTGATTGGTTGTTTTCTCTAGTTGTTTTCTTAAGGAAATGCTTTTAACCTCTAGCTTCTTGCAATTTTCTTCCTTTTCTTTCAGTTGGATTCTTACCACTTTTTCTATCCTTTTTTCTCGTTCAAGTTGAGTCTTCAAGATGATAATTTTATTCTCTATTTCTTCAATATCATGATCCTCCTCTTCATATTTTTGTGATTGTTTTTTCTGCTTCTTTTTCTTAAGCTTGTCTATTTTTTATAAGACATTTATGAGTTTTTCTTCAAGATATTCTTCTTCTAAATCTAGTTTTTATTTTTTATTATCTTCATTTTCTTCATCAACGGGTTTTGTTTCCATGGTTTTGGAGAGAGATTCTTATTCATCATGACTACCTTGCCTTTCTGCATATGGACACTTAGTAGAAAAATGTCCTTTTCTACCACACTTAAAGCATTTGAAGGGTAGCTTACCTTTGTATTTACTAGTTCCTCCTTTTGGATTGATCACAAATTGTGTTTCTTCTATCCATGATTCATAGCTGGAAAAATCACTGGATCTCTCTCCATAAATGTTTTGTAGCTTGTCCCAAATTTAATTAGTTAATGTACAATTAATTAACTTGATAGTCTTAGAATCCAATAGGCCACTCAAGATTGCATCTATTGTTTTTCATTGTTTTCACTTGACTCCTTCCCATCTTCATCTACATAACTAGTTGTTACTGATTCCCAAATACCAAACCCAAGGGCCTACAAATATATCTCCATTTTTATACTCCATAAGGCATAATTTTTTCCATCAAACAAAGGAGTTGTGTTTGTAGGGATACCTTCCTTACAATCTATATTTTCTCAAGATATCCCTTCCAGTGGTTAAATTATTTTTGAAGGAACCTTCTATGATAACAATTATTGAACTTGGAGATGGGGGATGGGGGGTGAATTAGTATATGATAATTTTTACTTTATTTAACCATTCATCAATCATTCCTTAGTCAAGAAACAATAATCACATATAAACTCAAATCATACTTCACATAGCTTAACATGGAAACCCAATTGAGAGAAAACCATAAACTTGTCTTTATAAATGTCTATAAGCACCAACTTATAGTTACACATATTATAGGAAACAACCTAATAGAGACACCAATATACTTAACTGAGCACCAAATCAACAATATGTATGCACCAACCTACTAGAGACACCAATATCCTCAACTAAAAACCAACTCAACAAGATGTAGGAACCAACCTACTTGAGACACCAATCTCCTCAATTGAGGACCAACTCAATAATATATGTGTAGAAACCAATCCAATATATTCATACACAGAGTACTTTTGACTTCACATGCATGCTTCATTCCGTAGACAATCCTTCAAACCCTAGCAAGCCTCATAACATCATTCCTAGAATGTAATCATTGATGGAAACATCCACTGACGACAAAATCCACTTATGGAGACATCCACTAAAGGAAAACTCCACTAACGAAAACATCCACTAATGATAAAATCCACTGACGACAACATCACAACCTCAAAATAGTGCACATGACATCATCGCATACCTTCATTCCTTCATGGTGCACTTTGAGAACAAGAAATACCTCAATAAAATCCCTTAGACTTCTCTTGCACACCAGAAATACACCCCATCACCTTTAGTGCACCTAAGATCACTTATGTGCACCCAAGAATTGATCTCTTGCTTGGTTTCTCTACAAATGAAAAAGTATGTCATGCATTTATAGTAATGTTGTGCCCACTTTTAGGGTCGACCTATAAAGGATGGTTGAGCCAACCTCAATTTTCTGGCTGGGTTCAGGGGTGATTTTAAGAACCCCCCCTAAATTTATATGTATAATAAATGGGCGAATCCCCATGATACATAGGAAAAATTGAGGGCTATTTTATCAATAATATAAAATGTA
>JZKD02S1676865.1:61790-80411 GCA_000966675.3 Picea glauca
ACGGTTTAAGGCTTGAACCATGAACCTCGCGCGCATATAATACATTCGGGGTCATATGACATGTGTAGAACCGTGGGTTGAACTCCAACATAAAAAAACCAACGCGCAACCACCATATGTAATGGTCATATAATACGCGGCACGCGACCAAGGGCGGGGGCTAAGCCCCGGCCCGGTCACGACCCGAACTCTAACCAAATACAAAGTGAAATATAATATTTGCCGCTTACATTGCAAGCAACACTCGGTGGCTCATTGGTTGGGCGGTCGTTGGTAAAGCTTTGCGTAAAGGGAGGAGGTCCGGGGGTCAAATCCCGCGGCCTCCATATTTTTTAATAAAACACCCAAACACCAAAAACCTATAATAGGGTGCCACGTGGTAGCCCTTCATTGGGCCACGTGGCACCTTTCAACTTGCCAGAAAAACGCCACGTGTCGCAATACAATTCGTCCAATTGTAACCAATCACCGAATTCCACGTCACCTGCCAAGTCACCGTACGAATGCCACGTCAGCATGTATGGATGCAAAATCAGTTGTACGGCCTCTGCCACGTCAGCAGTACGGCCTGCCCAGTCAACATCATTTTTTACCTGTTTGGCTCGGTGAACAGACCTCGATAACTTCTCCATACGGACTTTGTTTGTGAAAGTAAATATACCGTCGGAATTAGGAGAACGAGACAGACGCAATGGTACCATTTTCGTTGCATTTCGAGCACTTTGAATTTTGAGCAAATTTTAGACCCCTGGTCCAAATTCTGATCAAGTTCGGTTTGGAACTCTGTATAAACTACAAGGAAGCACTATTAGTGATGGGTGTAATAGTTCCATTTTTCATGATATTGGAGTTGAAGAAGAAAGAACTCCTACAGTCTTTGGAGAAAATGTTATGTTATGGTATCAAAGACTAGGGCATATCGAAGAGAAGGGTCTTCGACTACTACACGGTAAATGTATGGTTGAAGGTATGTCTAACTACTCTTTGGATTTTGATTTCTGTGAACATTGTGTATATGGGAAGCAGAATAGGGTAAGATTCCCCTCTGGTGCAACAAGGGTAGAAGGAATTTTACAACTAGTTCACAGTGATGTGTTTGGAACTGTGTCGGTTCCATCGTTGGGAAAATATGTGTACTATGTCTCATTTATAGATGAATTATCGAGGAATACTTGGATATATTTCCTCAAGAAGAAATCTAAAGTCTTTGAAAGGTTTAAATATTTTAAGGATCTTGTTGAGAATCAAACAAAGAAAAGAATTAAGGTGTTGAGGACAAATAATGGCGGAGAGTTCTATGGGAATAAATTTGAAGAATTCTGTAAGAAGTGGGGTATAGAAAGGAAGTAGACTACTCCATATACACCTCGACAGAATGGAGTTGCAGAAAGGATGGACATGATGCTGATGGAAAAATCAAGGTGCATGCTCAGTGGTGTCGGGTTAGGGAAATAATTATTGGTAGAGGTAGTGGGTATTGCATGTCACCTAGTCAATAGATCACCCTCATCATTGTTGGATGAAAAGACTCCACAAAAGGTATGGACTAGTAAGAAACCTTCTCTCACACATCTCAAGTTATTTGGCTGTGAGGCCTATGTTCATGTCCCAAAGAAAAACAAGAGTATGCTAGATAAGAAGGTTGAAAAATGTATCTTTATTGGGTATAAATATGGTCTCAAAGGTTATAAGATTTGGAACCCAGAAACTAGGAAGGCTGTGTATAGCCGAGATGTGGTATTTAGACAAATGAAGGATGTTTTTAAACAAGAAGTCCTACCAAGTAAGGAAGAAGTAGAGAAAATAGAGTATGATTTAAAGGATGATGAATCAGACTCTATAGAATAAAATGAATCAATAGAAGAAGATCCTTATACTCCAGTATTCAGGAGATTGGTTCTAGAAAGAAGGATGTCGAAAAGGTATACTCCATCTGATTTTTGTTCAATTTTTTTTTTGTCTATTACTGATGATGATCCTAGAACTGTTAGGGAGGCAGTGGATTCAGAGGATGGAAATCTCTCGAAAAAGGCCATGGATGAAGAAATGGAAACCTTGGATAAGAAGGAGGCTTGGGATCTAGTGGAGTTCTCGACTAGAATAAATCTCATTGTCAGAAAATAGGTATTTAAAAAGAAGTTGAATGCAGAAGGAAAAGTGGAGAAATACAAAGCTCGGTTAGTAGCAAAGGGTTATTCCCAGGTTGAGGGAATTGATTTTGGTGATATTTTTCTCCTGTTTCCAAGTTAACTTCTATAAGATTTATGTTATCTGTTGTTGATGCCTTTGATTTTTAAATAGAACAAATGGATGTGAAGACAACATTCCTACATGGGGATCTGGAAGAAGAAATATATATGAAGCAACCAGAAGGCTTTGTTGTGAAGGGAAAGAAGGAGTTGGTATGCAAGATGAAAAAGTCCCTCTATGGTATAAAACAATCACCAAGGATATGGTATCAAAAATTTGATACTTATATGCTGAGACTTATCTTCACAAGAAGAAAAGAGGATCGGTGTGTGTATTTTAAATTAATTAGTGATCATTTGATTTATTTTTTCTTGTATGTGGATGACATGTTCTTGATAGGAAACAACAAGGAGATTATCTAGGATGTGCAAACTCAGTTGTCCTATAAATTTGACATGAAGGATCTCGGTGCTTCAAATTTCATTTTGGGCATGAAAATTAAAAGAGATCAGAAAGAGCCCACAGGTGTGTAGACCAATTGGAAAGTGTCGTCTAAATGGAAGGAAGTGTAAAAAGGAGGTCTTAAGGTCGATTCTCAACCCGATTTACCTGTGCCCCATGCTTGCGAGCTATTTGGACGCACTTAGAGGTTATAGAGGTAGCAGGAGGGGATCGACCCCGTGTCATGCGAGTACGATAACTGTGAGTTGTCGATTCCGCTAGTCACAAAAAAAAAAGATCGGAAAAAGAGGAAAGTCTGATTAAATTAGAGAAAATATTTCGAGAAAATATTACAAAGGTTTAATATGTAGGAATGTAAATCGGTCAAGGTCCCTATTCCTGTTGGTGTAAAATTATCTGTGGATCAGTGTCCCAAGACACAGGAAGAGGAGGAGGACATGTCTCGTGTTCCATATGCAAGTGTAGTTGGCAGTTTGATGTATGCACTGGTATGTACTAGACCATACATTGCACATGTAGTGGGAGTTTTGAGCAGGGATATGTCAAAACCAGGGAAGGAGTATTGGAGAACAGTAAGAAGGGTTTTTGATCCAAATTTTATGAGCAGAACGAAATGACTACAGATTATTAACAAGTGTTGAACACAAAATAACAGAGATACAGTAAAACTGGTTTTCTATTCAATAACGAAATAAGATGAAACTGTAAAATTCAGTGGAAACAAGCTTGTTGGAATGGTGGCGACTTATCTTTGAGAAGAGATGTGACAACTGTGCTCATTCGCAAGAAGAAGATTACAATGAGGCTCTAAAGGCCTTTTTACAATAAACAGGAATTCCAAAAACCCTAGACATCCAAAAACCTAACCCTAGGAGATGAAGCGCCAAAAGTCATGTGGGCCACGTTTGGGTAAGTTAGTACATTAACTTCTCGGGGTCGTAACTTTTGCATACTATCTCTATTTTAGGCGTATGATAGTCCATTGGAAAGGTATCATCGAGGAGATTAATTTTGGGGCCTCAATGATTTAGTAGGATATCATAGAGTTGGTTCAATCCCAAAAAACCTTTATTTAGGCCCTCAAAATGGCCCCGAAAGTTAAAAGATGCTAAAAATAGTAAATTGCAAAAATTGTCAGAAGATTGTTTTGAGCCAGTTTGAAAAGGTGGGTGGCCACCAATATCCACCTGGATCAATCCTCCCTTCTTACAAAGAAATGGTCTCCATTGCGTTGAGGTCCCCCATTAGATGAGGAAATTTCTGCTGAATCTGGCCCCGGGTGAGCCACTTGCCTTGGTGCAGGAGCGGCCCTGCTTTGACAACTCGATAAAGCTAGATCCTTTATTGTCGAGTGCCCTTGATCTATGTGTCCACAATATAATCATTGGATGTCTGTTGGATGCATTTGGGGTTGAGCTCAATTGGTTTTAGTTGTTCTGCTACTTCTGAGGTGTCCAATAATGGTGGGAAATAAGGGCGAAGGAGATCCACATTGAACACTGGGTACAGGCCAAGGAAAGAAGGAATGTTGAGCTAAAAAGAATTATCCCCCATGACCTTGGTGATGGTGTATGGCCCATAACGAAGTCAGCGAAGATTTCGATGGGGTCCTATAAGGCATTCTTTCTGCAAGTGCAACCAAACTTTGTCACCCACCTGAAACTTATGTGGCACCCAATGTTGATCATGGAGTTGTTTGTACTTGTCATTCGACTTCTGTAGGATATCCTGAACCTATTGGTGGATGTATTGGATTCACTCAATGAACTGGGTGGCTTTTTCAGCTTCACTTGGAGCAGGATATGAGTCGATCGAGGTGGATGCAAGGGGAAGTGCAACATCTATGGGACCCAATGGTTGGAATCCCGACCCCACCTGAAAGGGGCTATGGTCGGTTGAGCTATGCAGGGCTCAGTTGTAGATATGTTGGAAATAGGGAAGACTCTCATCCCATGTGTGAGGGTGTTGTGAATTATACATGCGGAGGATATGAACAATCATTCGATTTATGACCTCAGTTTGGCTATCTGTCTGTGGGTGGAAATCCATGGATTTGGTGAGCTTGGTGTCCAGCAGTGACTAGAGGCTCGACCAGAATGTGATGAGAAATTGTCTGTCCCAATCTAAGGCAATGGTTTGTGGGACTCCAAAATGTACCCAGACTCATTCAAAGAAGAGCTTGGCAGTGGCCTCTGCTGTGATGTTCTGCTTGCAGGAAACCAAAATCGCCATCTTAAAAAAGTGATTAACAACCACAAAAACACAGTCGTTTTCCCGCTTGGTGGAAGAGAGGCCTAACATGTAGTCCATTGAGATAGATTCCCATGGCCTGTCAGGAGTAGGAAGATGGTTGTACAGGCCCTATTTCTTAGTGGTTGGTTTGGCAATCGCGCAGGCAGTGCAGGACCTGATATACTTGTTGACCTCTTGTCGAAGTTTCGGCCAGTAGAAATGTTTTTGTAGTATCGCCACTGTCTTTTCGACGCTGAAGGGTCCTGTCACCTGACTGTAGTGGGCTTCCCGGATCATCTTCACTCGCTCACTTGATGGAACACAGATATGGCCTAGACGACACAACAACCCATCCTGAATATGGAAATTATCGACAACTGTGTTTGCCCCAACATTTGGTAGGTAGTGGTGAAGTCTGGGTCTGTCTCGTAGATTTGGGGCCATCTAGAGGTCTCATGGCCATAAGAGACTATCACTGTGGTGAGAGCCGTGACTAGCGGTCTACTGAGACAATCAACAACATGATTGGTGCTTCTTTTTTTATACTTGATGTTGAGGTGGAATTGCTGCAAATATGTGGACCACTATTGATGGCGGTCATTCTGCAATTTTCCTTGTGTCTGCATGAACTATAGTGGCTTATGATCAGTTTGGATGATTGTCTCCTTCCCAAGAATGTAGTGTCTCCACTGGTGGCAGGCTTGCACAATGGAGTACATTTCTTTGTCATAAGTATGCTACTTATGGACAATATCTGATAGTGTCTCACTATGATAGGCCATGGGGTGGCCATGCTGAGTGAGAACGGCACCCACAACATAGTTGGAAGCATCTGTCTCAATCTCAAAGGGTTGTTGTAGATCTGGGAGTGAAAGTACTGGGGCTGAGCACAAGTGCTACTTCAAATCATCGAACACTTGTTGTTGGGACCGCCCCCACACAAATTTCTCCTTACCACCACCCCTGGTTATTTGGCTAAGGGCCCATGCAATATGGGAGAATCCCAACATGAACCTGTGGTAGAAATTAGCAAGGCCGAAGAAGCTTAGGAGCTCAGTGAGTGTGGTTGGGGATGGCCAGTCACGGATGACTTGGATCTTGGCTGTATCCACATGTACGCTATGCTGATAAATGATGTAGCCCAGGTAATGGACCCTATCCATGCCGAAGGAGCATTTTTCCAAGTTGGCATATAGCTTGTGCTGTCGCAGGTTGTGCAGAACCTGTTGAATATGCTGCAAGTGTTCGGCCCAAGTCTTGTTCTAAATGAGAATGTCATCAAGATACACCACTACAAATTTATTGGTGAATGGTCACAGGATATCATCCATTAACCTCATGAAAGTGGTTGGCGCATTTGTCAAACCAAAGGGCATGACAAACCATTCAAAAAGGCCTTCCTTTGACTTGAAGGCAGTCTTCCATACATCTGTCTGTTCTATTGAGACCTAGTGGTAGCCAGACTTTAGATCAATCTTACTGAAGTATTTGGGCCCCATAAGTTGATCAAGGAGGTCGTCGATTCGGGGAATCGGGTACCAGTTTCTGACTATGATTTTATTCAGAGCCCAGTAATCAATGCAGAGTCGCCAGGTTCCATATTTCTTCTGTACCAGCATGATTGGGCTCCCACAAGATGGTAATCTAGGACGGATGTGCCCCTTGTGGAGCAGCTCTTGGATATGTCATTTGATCTCCTCATTCTTTAACAGAGAGTGATGATAGACTAGCCCATTGGGAAGTGGTGTGTTGGGGGTCAGATCGATGGGGTGCTTGACCTGGAAGTGCAGAGGTACCTCGATAGGTGAGGAGAAGATATTTGAGTATTCTTCCATGACCTTGTCTACTTGCTTCTGTTGTGTGGAGAGGTCGGCCGTAGAGACCTTGGATGTGGCTGTGATCTTTCGCTTATTCTGAGAGAAAATCACGAAGAAGACAAACTTCCCTGTATGAGAGATGACCTTCCCGCATTTCTTAGTAGAGATCAAGGAAATAGCACTAGGTGGGATTGCCTCGAGTATCCTGTACAAAGTAATAATAACACTACAAGGCCTAGACTCATATACAACATGACATTTCCAAAAATAATGTTGGCCCAAAAGAACATCACAAACTTCAAGAGGAGGAACATCACACAATACCTCATCTTTGAAGGGCTTGATGTCGTATGACAGTCAGCACTATTGGCTGATGCAGAAATAGCTTCCTTGGCAGAGCCATCTAATGGTGTAGGGTTGTGGGTGCGGTGTTTCCGATAGGGCCAGTCACTTGACGACCTCTGCTAAGATGAGGTTCTTCTGGATACAGCTATCAATGAACTGCAGTGGGGTTCCTTTTACCCACATTTGTGAATGGAAGAGGCGCTCTCCTTCTTCTGGCTCATTTGGTTCACCAGGATGGAACTTGGTGGTAGCAACGGTGGCACCGGGTTCCGTGTCGATGACCTGTCTTCCCCTTTCTGGTTTTGGCTTAGAGTTAGAATCCACATTTGATTCATAGGCTTTCACTTTGGCCACCAACGACTGCTTTGAGCGGAAATCAACAGTGTTATGCCAAGATCTCTTATGGAAGTCGCACCACTTCCTGGTATCTTTCTTTGTCTTTCCAGTGTCCTTATTTGCTTGCGATTTGCACTAGTTGTCCTCATACTGTCCATCTTTGCTCTGTCCTTTGTTCTATGGGTTGGTGCTGCCCTTTACTGGCTTTTGTTGTGAGAGGTTCCCCTGCCCAAATTGTTGCATCTTTTGTCTAAGCTTTTGCTCGATTTTAACGGCATATCGGTAGGCTGGACCCAAGGATGAGATGTCCAGAAATTCCATTTCATTCTGGATGTATCTATGCAAAGAAATACGGTACTTGAGAACCAGATGTCGCTCCGAATATTTAATACCCAACTTGGTACGTAAGGTATGGAAGATATTTGTGAAATATGAGACTGCTTGGTCCCTTTCTTGCCACAGTGTAGTCCATTTGGTATACAGGTCATCATAACTTCTGACGGGGTAGTATTGTTCCTTAATAGAATCCCTAAAGGATTCCCAAGTGGCCGTGACTATAAATAATGAGGGTTCCTCTATTTCCTTTTGCTCACAGAAAGTTTCCCACCAATATTTGACATGGGGAAGGACTTTGAGAAGCACAAAAGTAATCTTTTCTTTATCTAAAAATTTATGCATAGAAAAATACCCTTCTAGTAGATTCAACCATTTGTCTACAACCTATGCGTCTATATGACCTTCAAATATAGGAATATCAAAGTTTATTTTTACCTTGAAGGGGGCGGCGCCTCCGCTCGAAGAAGATGCATCGCTTGTTGGTAGTCACCGAAGGATTTGCGTGAAACTATCCATCATCTCATTCCTCTGTTGCATGAGGGCTTCCACAATCAATAGTTTGAAAGGATCTCTTGTCCCATCATATTTATTTTCTCCTACCATGAGAGGTCTCTTGGGTGTGCGAAATATTTTTTCCTCAAGAGAAACAAGCTCGAGACCCAACTCTTTATACTCCGACCTTGTTGGGACATGCTTTAAGATGACAAGGAGAAGACCACTCTGATACCACTGATCCAGATTTTATGAGCAGAACGAAATGACTACAGATTATTAACAAGTGTTGAACACAAAATAACAGAGATACAGTAAAAATGGTTTTCTGTTCAATAACGAAATAAGCTGAAACTGTAAAATGTAGTGGAAACAAGCTTGTTGGAATGGTGGCAGCTTATCTCTAAGAAGAGATGTGACGGTTGCACTCATTCACAAGAAGAAGATTACATTGAGGCTCTGAAGGCCTTTTTACAATAAACAAGAATGTCAAAAAACCTAGACATCCAAAAACCTAACCCTAGGAGATGAAGTGCCAAAAGTCATGTGGGCCCTGTTTGGGTAAGTTAGTACAATAACTTTTCGGGGTCGTAACTTTTGCATACGATCTCCGTTTTAGGCATATGATAGCCCATTGGAAATGTATTGTCGAGGAGATTCATTTTTGGGCCTAAATTATGCCATGGGATATCATTGAGATGGGTCGATCCTAAAAAAAATGATTTAGACCCTCAAAATGGTCTTGGAAGTTAAAAACTGCTAAAAATAGTAAATTGCCAAAATTGCCAGAGGACTGTTTTGAGCTAGTTGGAAAAGGTGGGTGGCCACTGATATTTACCTAGATCCATTTTTGAGTATTTTCATGGCACTTCTAGCTATGAATTATGCTACAAAGGAATATCAGGATTGGATAGAGTGTTGGAAATACGTGGCTTTGTGGATACATACCGGGCTGGAGATCTAGATCGTAGGAGATCTAAAATAGGGTATGTGTTTAATCTGCTTGGAGGAGCAATCATTTGGATGAGAAAAAGATAGGTTATAGTGGCACTTTCAACTACAGAAGTTGAATACATGGCAACCACTCATGCAAGTAAGGAAGAAGTATGGTTACAAATATTGTTTTCATGTATTGAGTTGGTACAACAAGATGTAAGGATAGATTGTGATAGTTAGAGTGCAATTTTTCTGGCGAAGAACCTGACTTATCATTCAAAGACAAAGCATATCGATATTCAATATAACTTTATGAGAGACATGGTTGAAGAAAAGAAAGTGGTGCTGATGGAGGTGGACACTTTGAAGAATGTTTCAAATTCATTAACAAAATCTATGAGCACTGAGAATTTCACTTGGTGTAGAGGATCCATGGGAATTGCTTCCTTGGATTGTTGACTATGTAACCCTGTAACCCCCTGTATGCAAAGAAAACAACAAGTGGGAGAATGTTAGGTATGTGTTATATTCTTTTCACGACTAGCTCTAGTGTCTTCTCCGTTGTGTTGGGCACACAAGGAGGTTTGAGGGGAGGGGGGTTCTAGGCCCCCCCTTTCGGGGGCTAGGGGACAGCTCCCCCGAGAATTTTTATTTTCCTTGGGAAACATGTTGCATTTTTCCTCGTTTTTCATGTTGCCTCAATTTTCATGTCCATTGTTGGGCGATTTTTCGGCACATGTTTTTTTTTTATGGTTTTCTATTTTCGGTTAAGGAATTAGGGTTGTTGACTAATCCAAGTCATTAGGTTAGGGTTTTGGATGTCTTTGGCTCCTATATGTATATTGTATTGTAAATAATGTATCACAATGAATGAATATAGAATATGTTGGTTTCCTCGGTTTGGGTTTCTAGGGGAAAAATCTTTATGTAATGTGTGTATTTGCCATTGTATCTTTTTTGTTATTTTATTGAAAATATGTTTGCAGTAAAATATTGTACAAGGTTAAAATATACAATAAGTAGATGTTTACCATCATGGATGCATTGAACAAGTTCAGAAAATACCTAGTGGGAGGATGATTTGTGGTTAAGACTGACCACAATAGCTTGAGATATTTCTTAGGGCTACAAGACCTAAACGAAAGACAACATAAATGGTTGAGTAAGGTGAAGTAATATAATTTTTACATTGAGTATGTAAAGGGGAAGAAGAACATAGTTGTTGATGCCTTATCCAAGATACCTACATCCTTCTCCATGACAAAGATCTTAGCAGACTGGAAGTCCATTCGCTTGGTGTAATAATTCAAGAATACCTTCTCCTATGAGATGATGGAGGAAATTATTCAGGATGAGAGGTACAGGGTAGTGGATGACATCATCTACTACAAAGAAGAGATCTATATTTTCCTTGAGTCCACACTCAAGGATAATATTTTGAGTGCAACACATGACACACCAGTAGCAAGGCATCTGAGGTATTTGAATACCTACAGGAAGGTGAGGGAGACATTCTCCTAGAAGAGTCTCAATGAGGATGTACTTCGACATGTGAGGGAATGCATGAATTTCTAGCAAAACAAGTCAAAGCTTATGCATCCTTTAGGACTACTTCAACAATTATCGATTCCAGATAAGAAGTGTGATGGCATTTCCAAGGATTTCATTGTGGGGTTGACAAAGGTACAGGGAAGGGACTGTGTCTACATGGTGGTGGACTGGATGACCAAATATGAGCACTTATTTGAAATTCCTTCAGAGTACAACACATCTCAGGTAGTGGACATATTCTTCAGGGAGGTATTCAAATTACATGGTCTTCCAGGGAACATAGTCAATGACCGGGATAACACGTTTCTCAGCTCATTTTTGTAGGAGTTTTTTAGGTTATCCAGGATGGAGTTGACACCTAGTACCATCTATGACCCCTAGACAGATGGGCATAACGAGACAGTAAACAAGTGGATTGGGAGTACCTGAGGAACTATGTGTCAGGGTAGTATAGGACATTGAATAAAGTTGTTGCATCTAGAGGAGCATTGATACAACACCACTCATCACATGTCCATTGGAATGATCCCATTCATGGTGTTATATGGCTACGATGCCCCATCATTTTTTGATTTGGAGTTTGGGGAGAGCAGATCCCCCAAGGCCAAACATTGGTTTCAAGAAAGCCAAGACATCGTGAGAGTCTCGAAGGAGAATTTGTAGGATGCTCAGAATCAGTAGAAGATGCATGCATATAAGAACAGGGTAGAGTGCATCTTAGAGGTTGGCGACATCGTCTTTCTCAGTTTGCATGCTTACAAAAATTTGTTGCTAAAAAAGAGTGGTGCAGAGAATTTGAAGCCTCACTTTTATGGACCCTACAAAATTATCAAGAGAGTTGGGGATGTAGCATATACATTAGAGCTACCATAGGGTGGCCATATCCACAATACATTCCATGTATATTGCCTCAAGAAGGCATTGGGATAGTAGGTTATCTCTTCGGAAGATATTACTCCACTAGATGAGGAAGGGAAATTGGTTCTAACTCCCAAGAGGATTTTTTAGATCAGGGAGCGGAGGTTGGGGACTAGATTCACTTGAGAGTACCTAGTCATATGGAGATGGTTTCCCATTGAGGATTCTACTTGGGAAAGAGAGAATATATTACAACACCCTAATTTGGAGTTGCTTGGGGACAAGCAATCTTAGGAAGGGAGGAATGTAATGTAACCTTCCAATTGATCATGATGGAGGATGAATTTGTAGGCTATATGACTGTGGTAGGCTATAGTTAACAGGAAAATGGGAGTCAAAGATATTTATTTAGTGTCAATGGGTTAAAAATATGACAAATTATAAAGTGACATTAAATAAAAATAAAATAATTTTGTTTAAGTTGAATTTGAGGGAAAATAAGGAAGGGTTTGATTTGTTCAGAAAAGGGGAAATATATAGAAGGCTCGA
Organism: Picea glauca; assembly: GCA_000966675.3. NCBI lineage: Eukaryota > Viridiplantae > Streptophyta > Pinopsida > Pinales > Pinaceae > Picea > Picea glauca. The sequence goes on from JZKD02S1676865.1 coordinate 73,895, forward strand.
AGAAATAATAAATAGACGGGTAATCCTTCACTTTGGCATTATGATTTGATCTCTCATTTTGGAGTGCTATTGGAGCCATTGTTTTGTTGGGGTTTAGCAAAACCCTTCCACCATTGCAATTTAGTTTTGGTGGTGCAATATCCACCCTAGATAGATGAGAGGAGGATGATCCATCCAGGATTCCCATTGTAGCTTCATATTGGAGTTTTCTTTCAATTGGAGGGATATCATCTTGTACCAAAGATTGTACAAAACTTTTTGTAGGAGGTCGATCCCATATTTTGCAGGTACATGAGGGTTTTGGAAAACTTGTCAACAACATCCTCATTGGTTAAAGACAATTGTCTCGCGAGGCCCCGCTAGTTTCCCATTCTCATCCTGTTAATATCTGTGCATACTAGATATTGTTGTAGAATGGTTTTAGGAGGCGTCCTTTCTAGTTGAATGCCAGGGGTTCCATGCTCGACTATGTTTTGTGAGGATCTCTATAATGGGTTTGGGTGTTTTAACCCGACCATTTGGATCGGATCCATGAGGGTTATAGTGGACTGGAGGTCCATTTAAAAAACATACAATGTTGTAGCATATCGTAGCAGGGCTAGGAGAGCCTTGGAGCAGTTGACATCATCTATTGGAATTATTCCATGTTTCTTGTTTGAGTTTGTAGTGTTTTTGAATATGCCATATAAACCATTAGAATTATATATATATATATATATATATATATATATATATATATATATATTATTTCCCTATCTCCATTCATAATAAAAGATGCCAATGTTGTCATTTCCATTATTTTTGTACTTGGAATAGTAATTTGTTTGTCGTAATTTCACTTAATGTAAGGCATGCAAATTATTTATGAGAAGACTTCTATCAGATTTGTCATAAAGTATATATGATTATAAGTTGTTTTATAAGAGTACAACACCAACAACATCATAATTTGTACAAAAAAACTCTTAAATCCTAGCCTAGTATATTTGGGGACATTACAAAAAATAATGATCATACTCACTTCTAGTAAAATTTTGTCTCTCTATGAAGGAATGAACCATCTTGTACCATCTCCTGTGTATCGTTAGGCCATACAATGATTCCTTGAGTTTGAAAACAAATCTCCCTTTGTAATCTTAAACAACATCTAATTGTTCCATTTACATATCTCTACTAGTGATGATTTTGTGGGTAGTAGTGTCCCACAATCTACATCCCTTATCTCCATCACTATAACCAACAAAGATATTAAACTTGTAGACATTCAAAGATTGTAATTATGGAAATAGCTTATGGTTTACTAGTACCTTCAACCCCATCTCTTCCTTGCTCATATGGCCCAATTGTTGATTCCATAAATAAGTAGATGTCGTTTCTTCCTTGGATGCCATCGTTGCTTCAATTACTTGAGTGATTCCTTCTAGTTTGTAAAAGTTTTCAATAATTGTATTCTTCACAACCACCGAGATTCCCTTGCACACTTTCAGTACTCCACCTTCTAACATCCATTAATGTTCTTACAATACCATCAAACATTTTAATCTTAATTTTCCCAATCCCAACACTTTCACAAGAAATATCATTTACCATAAAAACAACATTCTTATCTATAGATTGGTACGAAGAAATCCAACTTCTATGTGAACACATGTTATGGGAGGCACCAGAGTATAAAAACTATTCTTCTTGATATTGTGAAATACTACAAACAGATAAAAATTCATCAACCATATCTTAACATGATTCAACCATATTTGCTTCCTTACCAGAGTCTTTCTTGGATTATTTTCTCTTCCAACAATATTTCTTGAGATTTATGCTTCTTGTCATTTGACAGATATCTGGATGTACCTCTAGATTCCACTCTTTCTCTAGATCAATCTCTAACCACCAATTCTTCTGTTGTGAAGACCATTTATATATTGGATTTACTCCTCACCTCCTGAGATAACAAGCCTCCCACAATAAAGTCAAAATCTAGGGTGCCTGCTGAACTAAATCCAATAGAAGTGACTGAATGATCCCAAGACTCAACCAATGAACAAAACAATGCCACTACCTTATCTTCCTCGTGGATTTTTACATTCATTCTAGTTAGCTAGAATAAGAGAGTATTAAATATATTTAAATGATCAACAATATTGGTGCCTTATTTCATTGTAGACTGTATAGTTTCCTCTTTAGGTAGATTCGATTAATTAGGGACGTCATGTAGAGGCTCTCCATTCTGCTCCAGGCTCTCCATTTTGTTCCATAGACCAGTTGTTGTTTCCTCTCACACGATATTGAATAGGACTTCATAGGATAGACACAACTGAATGGTGTTGAGACCCCTTGCTTCGAGATCTTCCCATTCATCATCCAACATACACAAAGGGTTATTTATCTAACCATCCAATGCTTTGAGCAATTCTTGTTGCACCAGCAAATTCCACATCTTCAGATTCCACAACTCAAAGTTGTTCTTTCCATTAAATTTCTCCACCTAAAACCTTGTATTCGTCATTTTTTCCATTTTCCACGGACTCCTCAATGGCTCTCCATGGACTCCTCAATGGCTCTTTCACTCAAACCTCATCTGTTCGAGAAAACCTCAACAATACTCCACATAGGTTCTTTGATACCACTTTTTGAACCTCATCTTACAAACATAGAATATGTGGCCTGCAAATAGAGAATATATGGCCTTCAGATAGTGAAATTAATGGCCTACAAACAGAGAAATTAATGGCATGAAAATAGTTAAATTAATGCACCTGATAACAAGTTACATTACACATAACAAACTAAACATGAAAAACAAAATGGCGAAATAATATATTTATTTCTCAATATCAAACCTGTGAAGAAAAACATGTTTACAACTCTACACGTTTGCCTCTATGGGATACACATATATTTACACAATTGGATTGTTCATGAACTAAGCACAGGTTTAGACTGTCGAAATGGATCGAACTCCCAACCAAAATACTAATCATTGAAGTCGATTGAACTCCCAAACCTTATTATTTTTACCTTTCAAGAATAATACCCCACAATCCAACAAGATGTAAGTGTACAACACTACATGGTTCTTGTTGTTTTTCCAATGATTTGACTTTGGCACATTTTCAATTGAGTTTCCACTTGAATCTGATAACCAATGATCATTACTAGTTTAACTTTGGAAAATCCAATGTTTTGACTATCTCCATTAAATTCGATAACCAACCCCTTGGAAAATCCAAAATTTTCATGTTTTCTACTGTCTCCAAATATATATATACTCCAAACACATATATATATAACCTAAAATTACATTTTTAATGAAAACATTTAGAATTTTATGTATTTCTAAAATTTCATGTTGTGAATATTGAGTTAAACAACAAATGTCAAACCAAAATACATGAGAAGATATCACTTGATTAATTATTGAAGCCAATCATTACATTTATATAGCGCAAAGGTGCTCACAACAACCTTGAACTGACCTCCTACAAAGGTGGATCTGAAACCACCAGTAAACCCTAAATTGGAAAGGCACACAACAACTCACAACAACTTAGTTGTGTAGATACTAATTTCTACATTATTCCAACACTCCCCCTTAATGGAGAAATGGATTTTCTACCACACCCAGCAACTCTCTGCAAATTTCAAATTTTGCCTTTCCAAGAGGCTTAGTGAAAATATCAGCCATATTTTCATCTGTGTTATAATAGATTAAGTCAATCTATTTTGACTGTATCTTTTCTCGGACAAAATGATGATGAATTCCAATATGCTTAGTTTTGGCATGATACATAGGGTTATTAACAAGTTTGATTGAACTTTGATTATCACAATTGATAACTATGGGTGCCTTTTGTTCTTCTCCCATGTATTCAAGAATTCTTCTCATCCAAACAACTTCACATGTAGTACTGCACAAGGCTTTGTACTCAGCTTCAGTTGTAGAAAAAGAAACAGTTGGTTGTTTCTTACTGCTCCATGATACGACCCCTGAACCAATTCTAAAGTCATAACCTGTGGTTGACTTTCTGTCACTAAGATTTCTAGCCCATTCAGAATCAAAATAACCTACCAACTCAACATCAAATTCATCAGTATATTTAATACCAAAATCAATAGTTCCTTTCAAATAGCGAAATACTCTTTTTGTTTCTTCCCAGTGAATCTCATGAGGCTTAGCCATGAACTGACTAAGGATGTTGACTGAGTAGGCAATATCTGGCCTAGTTGTGGTGAGATAATTCAGACTTCCCACCAGTTGTCGATACAAAGTTCCATCCAATTCCTTGGTCTCATCATCACTACAGAGCTTAACATTCTATTCTAATGGAGTAGACATCACCTTTCATTCATTCATATCAAATATCTGAAGCAATTCACTGGTATATTTTCTTTGTGTAACCAGTGTCACACCATATTCTTTCCATACTTCAAGACCCAGACAATAATGTAGTTCTCCTAGATCCTTCATTTCAAAAACTTGTGATAATTGCTTTTTGATTTCATCAATTAGATTAGAAGTATTTCCTGTTATGATTAGATCATCAACATAGAGGGAAATCAAAGCAATATGTTCTTTTTCATCTTTCTTGATATAGAGATTTGGATCATTCTTACTCTTCACAAATCCTTTTTGCAGAAAGAAATTGTCTATCTTTTCATACCATGACCCGGGTGCCTATTTTAATCCATATAGATCCTTTTTCAATTTGCAGACCAAATGTTCCTGTCCCTGTTTAACAAATCCTTCAAGTTAAGATATACTTCCTCCTTTAATTCTCCATTCAAAAAATCTGACTTCACATCTAACTGATGTAGGTTCCATTTATGTTTTGTAGCTAATGCAATCATCAATATAATGGTGTTTAACTTAGCTACAGGTGCAAAAGTATCTACATAATCAAATCCCTCTTTTTGTGAAAACCCTTTTGCAACCAATCTTGCTTTATATTTATGTATACTACGATCAGCATTAAATTTGGACTTAAACAGCCATTTACATCCAATTGGAACTTTGTTTTCAGCAACTCTGTTAATTCCCATGTTTCATTCTTCATTATTGAATCATATTCTTCTTTCATTTCATCCATGCAAACTTTATGTTCTTTAGCTTGTTTATAATTTGTAGGTTCTATAGTGTTCATTACTTGAGTCATCAAAGCATAATCTTTGTATCTGATAGGTGTATGAATCAGACAAGATGTCCTCCTTGGAGTCTTGGTGCTAGCATCTCTTCTTCTACTTTGAGGTGTAGTTCTTTCAACCTTTTCTTGATCCTGACCGTGTACCTGTTCCTGTTCCTTATCTTGATCCTATTTCTGTACATGTATTACATCTGCCTCTTCTACAATATAGTCATGAGGAATGTTCCATTCACTATGACTATCTACTTTATGACCTGTATCTTCATGGAATAATACATCTCTGCTTGGAAATACTTTATGCATGTTAGGATCAAACATCTTATATGCTTTATGCTCATCATAGTAACCAAGAAAAATACACTTGATGGATTTTGCATCAAGCTTTCTCCTATCCTCTTTGGGAATGTGAGCAAAAGCTTTATTTCCAAATATTCTTAGATGATTCACAATAGGATTATAACCATAAAAAGCTTCAAATGGAGTCTTATGATCTAAGCTTTTAGTAGGACTTCTATTTTTCAGGTAAACAACAGTTCTAATAGCTTCAGCCCAAAAACCATAAGTGAGATTTTTACCTTGAAGCATACTTCGTGCACATTCAACCAAGGTTCTGTTTTTCCTTTCTTCCACTCCATTTTGCTGAGGAGTGTGCAGTACCGTGAACTGGTGTAGAATTCCATTTTCTTTGCAGTATTTAACAAAAGCCCCAGATCTGTACTCTCCCCCTTCATTTGATCTGAGAATTTTGATGTACCTGCCAGTTTGTTTTTCAACCAAATATTTAAACTCTTTAAAGTATTCAAAAACATCACTTTTCTTTCTCATGAAATACACCCATGTGTATTTAGTGCAATCATCAATGAAAATAAGAAAATATTATGCTTCTCCAATAGACCTTGTCTGCATGGGACCACATACATCTGTGTGCACAAGTTCAAGTATATCCCTCTTTCCTCTATCTATGTGAGAAGGAAACTCTTCTCTGTGTTGCTTTCCCAAAACACACCCATCACATGCACTATGTTCATTCTTTAATAGTGGAAGTCCTTCCATCATGCCTTGTTTCTGAAGAAGCAACAAATCATTATAGTTTAGATGTCCATACCTTTGATGCCACAATACCTCTGTTGGCATCATTGTTGAAGCCAAAGTTTGATGTCCTTTCATCATCACATCGAGCTTGTATAGCCCTCCAACTCCGACTCCTATAGCAACCACTTTATAATGGTCTTTTACATCCTCCACAAGACAATGTGATTTTACAAAATCTACCTTCATGTCTTGATCTATTATGGTGGAAACAGAAATTAAATTTTTCTTTATACCAGGTACATGCATTACATTTTGTATTTGTTTAACACTACCATTTGGTCATG
>JZKD02S1676865.1:90813-118747 GCA_000966675.3 Picea glauca
TCAAAGAATGTCTTTGCAGCCTACACATTAGAAGGGTTTGACCAATCCAATGTGTCCATGTTTGGTGCACCTTCCAACCACAAGAAACCATGTATGTGCGCTGAACCTCTATGTTTCCACTCATACCTAAAAAAAGGTATATATATATTATATAAAGTTAGTATACATATCTAGAAGAGTACAAGAGGAATGTGAAGGTAAACAAAAAATAGAAATCAATCAAAACAAACCTGTACCAAATGTCTTTAGCTTTAAGATATTTTTTTATGACTTCTTCCTCAAAGATTTCAAATCTTTGATGCATATACATGGAAACAAGATGCGGATACTGGATGACATTTTCAATTTTTTTATGATGTTCATTTAAACGACGAGAATGTGCATTTTTGGGCATGAAATTGTGTAAGTTAGGCCACTTTGTGTCAGCTGCACTCAAAGTAAAAAATAATGTTGGACAACCCAACTGAGTAATCATGTCAGTGAGTTCAGCACAACACTTTGTCCAATAGGCCCTTGTACCTCGAAGAGTAGAACCAAAATGAATAAGATGCTTAACCAACTTATTGTCAAGTAAATCAATGAGTTGTTTCCGCAAGTCTAGAATTGTTGTAGGTGAGTTATCATGTATATTCTTCTTTACAAATACTACAGTAGTTTCTTGTATACGATGGCACATAATCATGTTCAATAAGAAATACCAAAACCTTGGATGGCTTCCAAATCTCTGATCAAAGAATCTGAGAAGATGTAATCGATATTCATGCAGTTGAATATTACAAATATGAGGATGCAACCAATTAGCCTCACCACTGGGGAATAATGTGGGGAAATCCATGTCCAAGAACCCTTCTGTATTATATTCATTGATGGGAGACAAACCAATGTATGGCCAGTCCAATCATTCAACAGGTGTGGAATCTGCATTTTGAATGAATGTTCTTATTTCTTCCATTTCTCTCCCTTCATTGGGTAGTCGGGAAACAAAAGATGAAGGATGAGCATGCAAATGATCAGGAGCAAGCTCTTGATTGTCAAAAACATTACTCTTTATTTCTTGAATATCAGAATCAACAAATTTAAGCATACTTGACACATCTGTTGACCTTTCAGGGAGAGAATCAAGTGAATCCATGTCGATTTGAACATCCCTGTAATATTTATCCATTTGAATTTTGTAATGCAATGCATCCAAAACTCGTGATCTCTTTACATATAATTCATAATGTTTAGATTGTGCACCATGTCTCCTAACAATGAGGATGTCAATATCTTCAACACGTCATGGAAGTTTTTTTTCAATTGTGGAAATATCTTGTGGAAAGCTAATTGTGTGACCACTATATTTATATTTCCCACCACGATCATGTGTCACTTGTAGTATTGGATTAACCCTTGCTATTAGCATCTCTTCAACTTGGTTAAGATCATTTAGAACATGATATTGGTCACCTGGATCCATGTTATTCCATTGAGAGAAACGGTGTGAACATCGCTCATATTTTCACCTTTTGCAGATAGGACCTTCAGACCCTCTCAAAACTTGGATTCTAGGATAAGATTCATGACAAACATGGCACATTTGCACAATGGAGAGGCTATCAATCTTAGCTCAATTTTTTTTATGAACTTCAATCATGTTGGTATGAAATGGATGGGAAGTAGGTTGATTCAGTTGATGGATATGAACTCTAGACAACAGAGCATGTTCACGACCAATGTCAGAGGCCCTACCCAAATTTGGTCCAAGAGGAATTGTTGCATTGCTTCCAAAATTTCTTTCCCTTGAATTTATGGACAACATATCTCCATTTTGATTGCATTGAATGGTGTCCTAATAAAAAAATATATAAAAATGTTAATTTCCAACTTAGTAACTTACAAGAGAAGGAAAAATAAAAATAAGCAATGAAAATGAAGAACAATTACATTAAAATGTCCATAATATGGTCCTGGTTGACGTGGACGAAAGTTATGAGAAGGCTCCCCTTGAGTTTGAACATGTGTTGCTGGAATATATTGGTCATTGATTTATATACCTCTATTGGAATGGTTAGTGTGTTGCAAATAAGGAGAACAGAAAATGTAAATTTACTAATTTTAGTAATGCATATATCGAATGTTGTTGAAGAAATTTGACAAAGAATTATGGCACTCGAATACCTTAGTTGTTCCAAGTGAAACAATTCTAATTGATTATGTTGGTGGATGGATATTTTCTCGAAAAATTGGGAGAGGAGACACACATCCAACAACAGCAGGTAAAGGTTGCAAATTATCAACCAAATTGGCAAGAAAATTACTGTCACCCACAAATTTAGATGGACCTATATTTTCAATGTCTTCGACAACTCTTCCATGAAGGTTTTCGAGCCTTAATTCATGTTGCAATCTAGGAGTTCCATTTGTAGAAGACTGAGGGTTCTCATTTGAATCAAGGTTTTGAACATGATCATCTTTTGGAACATGAGAAGTTTCCGCAATAAAGACAACATTGTTATGAGATTGTGGAACATAAGAAATATCTAGAGTATGAAAATTTTGTGGGAAAGAAACATCAATAGGTATTGTTGTTCGCATGATAGAATCTAAACTTTGATACTTATGACTATCGAGAAAATCATTTTCAATATTATTTCGAGTGGTTCTTGTACGATACAAAGATCTTCTATGTTCATTTATTGCATCTTTGTTTTGTTGATACCATAAACGACGAATTTCATTTCTCCTCTCACATGTTGTCGGAGAATGAGTTCATTTCATACTATGTTTACTTGTCCCTTCAGTAGACATTTCTACAAAAGGAAAAAATGCATCATGATTAACTTGCCATATATTGTGCCTTCAGTAAACATTTATATCTTTAGTAAACAATCTTTAGTAAACATGTATTGTGCCTTCAGTAAATAGTCTTTACATCAATCCATATGACAATGATATGAAAGTGAAAAATATCAGAATTGGTAATGGAATATGAAAATTTCTAAATCAAGTAAAATATCAAATATAATCCGAATGGTGAAATACGAAAGTCACAAATATGAAAATCTACAAAGGAATATCAATATTTTTAGGATAAACATTTATATCTTTAGTAAACAATATTTAGTAAACATATATTGTGCCTTCAATAAACAGTCTTTATATAAATCCATATGACAATGATACGAAAGTGAAAATTATCAAAATTGATAATGGAATATGAACATTTCTAAATCAAGTAAAATATCAAATATAATCCGAATGGTGAAATATGAAAGTCACAAATATGAAAATCTACAAAGGAATATCAATATTTTTAAGACAAGTACAAGGAAAAGTAGACTAAGCCAAAAAATCTATTCCCAATGGTGGAATGTCATCAACAGAATCCATGTTTGGAAGTAGTGGGAAAACATTTCCATTTTCAACCAGATCATTGCACTGGTCCTGAAATGGAAATCGGAACCCTGAGTTTTGTAAGATGGATACATTTGTGATATTTGTTGGGACACAAGAACCGATCATCAAATCATAGAACATGAGTGGAACTTCATTGTTATTTCACATCAACACTATCTCGTCCACTGTTCGAAATGGAAGATATTGAGGACATTTTATATTTATGTCTGTTGAAAGGTGTTTCAACAAATTCCATTTGAATCCCCAGTCATCCTCAAAACACTCCAAACTTCGTTCAATAGTTGGTTGACCAAATATAAAATTATCCACTTCTTCAATAGACCAAACAGAAGTGGAACCATCATTTATGAGGCATACAAGTTGGTTATTGTATAATGCCAATGAAATACATCGTATGTCTGGGATTGGAACAAAAGAAAAACACCACTGATTATTTAAAACATCTATCCAATATATTGTGTACCCATAGTAAGGGTAGTCTTCATAATCTTTGTCCAAATACAACCAATAAATTTTCCTTTTATAGACCACTACCTCTTTTGGAGGTGTAGTGCCACCATAAGGAATGTTTGTACTCCTCCACACCCTGTCAAGACTGTTGTAAATGAAATACTTTGATTCCATGTTGTTCGAAATATGTTTCAAAACAACCCATTCATATTTTCTAGCACTCACATTTTCCAAGAGTGTAAAGAAACTCGAGTCTCCAACCCATATAGAACCTATGTTTTTGAATGACTTCGTAAATGGATTCATCACAAAATAAGTCTTTGTAAGGGAGCATGTTGTTGGTAATCATGGATCGAAGAGTGCATTCAATTGTGTAGCTGGAATCTATAAATGGAACATGAAAATGACAAACGCGACCAGTTTGATGAAGGTATCCTCCAACGAAGTAACCTTCCTCACCATAGAGAAAAGGAATTAGAAAACCAAATTCATTGCACGAAAGTCAATGACAATGCGCAAGGAATGAAGGGGTTTGTATAATAACATTCCAGCGTTTACAAACTGTTCTAAATGTTGTCAACACTGAAAAAGGCAGCCAATAAAATATGAACTACAAAATCTGGAATGGCAAACAACTCCATATGGTTGGATCCATAATGATGTGAAGAAGTGTCCTAGCACTGAAAAAAAAGGAGTAAAGTGAATACAACTTTTATAAAATAAAATCTAAAACATAAATATTGTAAAATAAATGAACAACTTCTACGCATGAAAGATTTTATTTCAATATAAATTCAATGCATCAAGTGAATATAAATCAACCACTTGTGAAATATAACTTATAAGAATCAAGTGAATATAAATTTAATAAATCAAATAACCATTCTACTAAATGCAATGAAGATGACAAACTTATATCAATGAAGATGACAGCCATAGACAAACTTATATCAATGAAGATGACAACCATAGACAAACTTATATTATTTTAATGCTTTAAGGTTACCATGGAGTTGATAGTTTTGGCTTTTAAAACATTCATGAATATTAATGCAAACATAAAGGCTTTGGAGGTGCTTTGGAGGTGCTTTCTCTCACCTCCATTCCGCCTCAAATTTTTCTTTTCATGTTATTGTCTAGGGTTTTATCTTTTTTATGTTGAGGGTTTCAAGGGTTTCAAAACATATACGTCTCAAACTCTATTACATAGGGAAGGGTAGAAAAAACATTTAAAAAAACAAATAATCTTGATCAGAGAAAACCTAAAAACTCTATTACATAGGGGAGAGTGTCAAAAACACTTATAAAACAAACAACCATCTATTCTGTCAATGAGGGTTACAGTATTAAAAAACTCGTTAAGATCACTGAAGTGACACATACTGCCTATATATCTTTACCTTTGCCTATGCTAAGGAGAGGCCTCATAATAATGCAATATCGATTAGAGGCTAAGCTAGCAAGCAGGGTTGGAATTTTAAAATGAAACACTCTTAGGGTTTTGACAACTCCACTAGTTTTCTCAATTTTAACCAAAGATGTTAACGATGATGAAGAATTCTTAATTGTATTTGACTATCAATGATGTTAATACTTATGAAGAATTCTTAATACTTATGAAGAATTCTTAACTGTATTTGACCAACAAATCACCTGGTGACGGGCAAATTCCATCCCTCCCTAACAACCTAATAATGTTTATCACTTGATTAACATAACGATTTGAGAACAGTTCGACCAGACAGCTTCATTTTAAAGCATATGATTGCTCCAAAGAAGCTATGTTATGTAGCTCGGTGGGAAAGATTTTCAGCTATAAAGATCTTTAACATTTCATGCATGAGTGCTTAACTTGGTAAATAAATTTTCTAGGTATTAATTCAAAAAATACAAGATATAGTTATCCTTTAAATTATGATGCAAACTTGGGAGACTGTTGGTGTTTTTCACTTCTTTAATTTTTGTAAATTATTCCTCTATATCCTAGGTTAAGATAAGATAGATCCATACTAATATTTTTGTAAATGATTCCTCGGTTAATTTTTGTAAATGATTTCTCTATATCCTAGGTTAAGATAAGATAGATCCATACTGTAAATGATTACTCTATATCTTAGGTTAATTTTTGTAAATGATTTCTCTATATCCTAAATTAAGATAAGATAAATCCATATTAATATTTTTGTAAATGATTCCTCTATATTCTAGGTTAAGATAAGATAGATCAATACTAATAATAATTGTAGCAAAATAATATAAGAAACAGAAACAATGCCCATTTTGCAAACCTGGCTACAGAAACCTAAAAACCCTAAAACATATCATGGAACCTATATAATACAATAATATAAGAAACAAAAACCATGCCCATTTTGCAAACCTAGCTACAGAAACCTGAAAACCCTAGAACATATCACGGAGTCTATAATTCAAAGGGAAAAACCGTTAAAAAAAAAACAACCATCTATTTGAAAAGACTCGATGTGATTGTAAAAGTGACACATTGTACTGCTGGTCTATCCTTGCCTTTGCCCATGCTGAGAATATGCCTAACGACAGTGCAATAGCCATATCACCACTATTTTTTTTTTTAAATTAAAGCTTCATACAATTCAAAAGAAAAAATCAGATTGAAAAACAATCATCTATAAGAGGGTTGGAGTTTGAAAAAACTCGTTAAGATTTCAGAAGTGATGTGCATACTGCGCACATCTAGATGGTTACTGTCTGAAAAAACTCGTTAAGATTGCAGAAGTGACGCATACTACCTCTAGATCCTTACCTTTCCCTATGGCGAGAAGAAAGTTAACCATAATGCAATAGCCGTATCACCTCTTGTTATTTTTTTAATTAACATTTCTTGTACAAAGTTTTAATAAAAAGGTATGCCTAATTGTTATGGTTTAGTTCAATTGTTGGGCCATCCCTAATTTGTATATACATCCATTAATTCGGAATTTTTTGAACTATCATAGATGGCCAACATGATGAAACAACAAAATACAACACCCATAATCATATCGTTTTAGGTTAAACTTTTCTCTAAGACTCTTTGTTGTTCATAGTTGGTTTAGTAAACTTGTATATATGATTCATATATATAAACTATTCATGTATAATTTTGTGACATCATTCTAATTCTAATCATGAGTAGATTGGTTTTTATTCAACTCCACCTAAGCTTAACCTAAAGGAAAAAGAAAAAACTTTCAATAGTAAATTATTAGTTTTAGTTTTTCCTAAATAAAATGTATAATCTATCCTATATTATATTTTTCTAAGAGGAATAATCAAATTGAAATCTAAGCTTGTGTAAATAGCAATGCATCAATTAATTAGGAATTTTGTAATTACTTTACTCCCTATGACAATACGATATATAAAACTCGAAAGGCTTTCAGTCCATCTACAAATAAGACGTCAAGGGATTCGCAATATTTCCTTAAGAAAGGATTAATGGCAGTCCTAAATAAATGAATGGTAAACCTAAATAAATGATGTAAAGATTTTTTTCCATCATTTCCAAACTTATTTTTTTAACAATGTGCAAGCCTGTTATAAATTTTCATAAATAACAATGAATAAAACCATTTTACAGCATCGATCCGCGTATAGTAATGCCCATGGAGCCCGTGGAGAGAATCATAATGCCCAAAACCGTAAACAGTAATTCAAAATGGCGATTATGAACTAAATAATGATCGGTAAACCTAAATGGAAAACTAATGGCATAAATGATCGGTAAAACTAATTGCAAATTGTAAACCTAAATAAATGAATGGTAAACCTAAATAAATGATCGGTAAACCTAAGGATTCAATTTCAAAATCCAAATTATCGGTCGGCTATCACAGGTAAATTATCCCAATTGGTTATTGGTCGGCTATCACACGTAAAGATTCTTTTCCATCATTTCCAAACTTATATTTTTAACAATGTACAAGCCTGTTCTAAATTTTCATAAATAACAATGAATAACAACATCGATCCACGTATAGTAATGCCCATGGAGGCTGTGGAGAGAATCATAATTCCCATAACCATAATGCCCAGAACAGTAAACAATAATTCAAAATGGCGATTATGAAAGAAGTCAAGTTCAGGAAATTCAAATGCTCGTGCAAGATTGATGTTTCTGCCTTTGAGATGAGGGCCGAGATACTGAAAAGACCTTCACATATACATTATGAAAACATTAGTGTGCAAGCGGCTGTCAATAAATTTTAAAAATTGTAATTCTTACATACCGATTGTTTTGGCCAGAAAGTTTGAGCACCGATCCCCACTTTAATACCGACTTCTTTGGCCAGAAATTTTGAGCACAGATCGCCACTGTAATTCTTTACTGTAATCCTTCTTTTAGTTGCATGTGACTGAGTCTAAATAAAAAACTTCAATTGGCAAACGTTTACAGAATGGGTGGCTCAGAGAATGTGTGGCGGTTCAGGTCGTGTGTGCATGCGGATGTCTATAAAGCGCCCTTCCCCATGCATGCATGCATGCCACTCTGTATAAAAAACATAAATTCCCAAATGCTCACATAATGTGTGGCGGTGGCGGTTCAAGTCGTGGAATGTTCATAATGTGGGAGGTAATGCATGGAGGTCGTGACATGCATACATATTAATCATTGAACGTGTCAATTATATATGTGCACAGTATTTTTTTAAGTATTCTTAGGTAAATGTAAAAAAGTAAACATGTTAACGGATGTTTTTATAAATGCAAGGAAGTTATGAGCAATAAATCTTATTCATTGATTTTGGAGGACGACTAAGAATATGCCAGCATCTTGAATGTGTATCCATCAGATTAGGGTTTAAAGTTAAATAAGGTTAAAAGATCATTAATTCTGCCCATTGCCAATAGGTGTACGCCTATCGACGTAAATATAAACATTAGATCGTTTATGAATATACCATAAATATAAACATAATGGTTATATTTACTTCTTGTAAACTTTGGCTCACCATGAATGATTCAAACATCTTGTACCATTTTCCTAGCATGCTTTAGGCCATACAATGATTTTTGAGTTTGCAAACACATTTTCTATTGCGATTGTGAACTAACCATTCTAGTTGTTCCATATACATACCCTTGTCCAAAAAAACTCCATGTAAAACAATTTTAACATCTAATTGTACTAACACAACTAGTGCTAAAACAACATGAATAGAAACAAGTTTTTAACAACTCGTGACAAACTTTCATGGAAATCAATACCTTTCAAATACCTTTCTCCTATCACTCATGCTTTGAAACTTTCATCTTTTGCGATGTTTGATTTTATAAAAGGAGATACATCGAACACTACATCTCTATCCATAATGATTCTGTGGGTAGTAGGATCCCACAGTCTGCACCCCTTAACATCATCACGATATCAAAGATCTACCTGTTTGATCTGGGTTCTACTTAAAAAGATGATAAAAAACCATAAGCATCATAACCGAATAATTTCAAATTTGAGTAATTACCAAATGACATGTTCATACCTATTCTTAAATCTTCATGTCTTTTGCAACCGATGATGTCTGAGTTACCAAATAGCACAATCACTTTTGTCCACAACTATTGTTGCAACTTGGCATTACTGAACATCCCTATTCGATCCCAACTTCCTTACAATACTTTCCAAGTTCAATGGATATGAACCTACCTTCATCATATATTCTCAAACACTTGATTGATCTTCCAACACATCAACCTTTCTATAGACCCACCTTTCTAAACTCGACACACTTCTCCACCACAAACTTTGCATTCGAACAACTTTGACCAATTCCAACCAAATCGGTCAAGTAAGTCTTCACTACTTACCTCCAGTCTCATTTACAATGGAGTTCACCAAGCCTTTTATAGGCTTCATTACATGCAATCCATGGACACAATACCACGGGATACCCAAAACACATGTACCCGAAAAACCACTTGCTTTGACCTAAAAACAAATTTAACTCATTTACTTTTTCACCGATTTAAGGCTAACTCAACATAACAAACAAACAAAAATTCATCAACCATGCATGTAGCTGAATTTGCTTATTTTGTGGAGACCTCTTTGGATGCTTGTTGTCTTTTCCAACAATCCTTCTTGAGATGCCCAGATTTTCCATGAAACTAGCATTTTTCCTTACCCTTACTGTCCTTTGACTTAGACTTGGCTGTACCTTTCTGATCTTTCCCTCCTTCTGTAGATTGATCTCTGACCACCATTGCTTCTGTTGTTGAGGTTTCTTTGCCGGATGTTTTCCTTATCTCCTCAGACAATGAAGCTCCCACAACAATGTCAGAATCAATGGCATTTGTTGTGTTAAACCACGCAGTTATGACCAGATGATCCCAAAACTCAGGAAACAAACACAGTAGCATAACCTCCTTGTCTTCATCTTCGAACTTTGCTTCCATATTAGTTAATTGACAAATCAGAGTATTGAATACATTCAAGTGATCAATAATTTTCGTACCTTCTTTCATCCGCAAGCTGTAAAACTGTCTCTTCAAGAAGATTTCGTTTGACAATTTCTTTTTCATATACAGACTCTCTAGTTTGGTCCACAAACCCGTTGTTGTCATCTCTTCGGCGATGTTAAACAACACCTCATCTGCAAGACACTAATGAATAGTATTGAGGGATCTTGCATCTAGATCCTCCCAGTCCTCGTCTGTTATGCTTGTCTCTTTTTTTTACTTTCCATCCAAGGCCTTTTGCAATTCTTGTTGCACAAGCATATCCTACATCTTAAGCTTCCATAGCACAAAGCTATTCTTACCACTGAAATTTTCCACCTCAAACTTGAAACTCTGCACTTTCACCATTAACACAAAAAAAAATCTAAAACCACTTATTATAAAACTGAATCTCTTTATAATGATAGAGTATTATTATATTTAAGCTTAAACCCCAAAAATATAAACTTTGATTAAAAGGTTTTAAAAAGCAACTTTATTAAAAATTAAAACCTTTTATAAAAAAAAACCTTACACTCTTCTTGCCTTTTATTATAGAAAAGACACCTTCCAAAAAAACTCACCTTTCATAAAAGCTCAGACGATTATCCATACATGTATAATAAGACAAACGACCTCATCCACCTTTTTATATAATAAATTGATCGTCCACCTCACCTTTATTAAATTAATATCCCACCTTTATTAAAGCTCACAACCATTTGCAAAAAAATTGAACTTCAAACCATCATTTTTTTCCTTGATCTCATAATTGAACTTCGAACCATCAATTTCAATTTTTTCCTTGCTCGTCACACCCTGTATGAGGATCACCTTTGGCGATTAGGAAATCTTCACCTTAGGCGATTAGGAAATCGTTGCACTATGTTAATGGGTAGCCTGCGACGATTTACACTCAAATTGTCGTATCGTGTCAAATTGGAATCTACGACAATGTCGTCTTAGGTATAACTCTGTGTCAGTGACGATTTTGAAAATTTCGTAAATTCATAAGTGTGTGTGTTCGTCACACCCTGTATGAGGATCACCTTTGGCGATTAGGAAATCTTCACTTTAGGCGATTAGGAAATCGTTGCACTATGTTAATGGGTAGCCTGCGACGATTTACACTCAAATTGTCGTATCGTGTCAAATTGGAATCTACGACAATGTCGTCCTATGTATAATTCTGTGTCAGTGACGATTTTGAAAATTTCGTAAATTTATAAGTGTGTGTGTGATCGTCGCACTGTGTTAGAAGGACAACCTGTGACTATATAATAAAACCCGTTCTTGATTGATCCACTTCACTCTTCGATCCAGCGACCAGATTCTCTTTTCCTTCGCTCTCTGCTCCTTCAACTCTAAGCTTTGATACTACTTGTTAGGCAGTGGAAACATAAACAAGGCATATAACAGAGCATAAAATAAGCAAGATCAAACACGCATTAAACCAAGCACATCAATCATACACTTGACACAGTGATTTATGTGGAAACCCAATGAGGTAAAAAACCACGGGAAATGATTATCACCATTCTTATTATTGAAGGGAGAATTACAATAGCCGATCTCAAGCATACAATCATCCTCTCCTCACACATTCTGCTCTCTACACAGTGTGCTCTCACATTCTTCACACATTGCACTCACACCTCTATAGGCATGCTTGCATATATAATATCTATCACTCAGTTATACAAACTGATCATGAATAGATCACATATTTACACGAACATTTCATAAATAGATTGTATGCATGCACATTAACATAGTTTCATGCATATTCATGTTACTGCATGAGAAAATTGATTGACATGTTTCCAACAAGTATAGCCACTATGCACATGAGAATACCTAGAAGGTTGAGCACAAAACTTCTTATCTTTGGATTTTGAGTAATTTCTCCATTAGAAGCTGAGGATCCTCAAAACAAATCTTGGCTAAGAGAAACCCACCATTGAAGACAATGCAGACGTTGCAAAATCCGTCAATTCAGTAAAAGTAGCTGAGGATCCTCAAAACAAATCTTGGCTAAGAGAAACCCACCATTGAAGACAATGCAGACGTTACAAAATCCGTCAATTCAGAAAAGTAATCTGTAAGACATTGCTTTCACAACCTGAGCAATCAGAGACTGAGGCCACTGCTTTCCATCCGCATATGTAATAGAAAAGCGTGCTTCTAAGCATGCTAAACTGTAATAATGACGTCACAAGGAACATTAGTGCAGCCATGGCTTCAGCAAAGCCGTTTTACAAAAATATACGATGATTTAGGGAGAAGTATATCTTTTATTCAAATGTTTTTCAAAATGTCAGTTTGCTCAGATTCTCGCGAAGTAAATAATCTAAATTTGAGATAGTTGCAAGTTGTTTATGGATTTTTGGGAGGTTTTGGGTTGATTAAGAAATTTTCAAAACCTTTCGAAGCATTTTGATCCATAAAACTAAACCTTACATTCATTTTTTAGGAAATCGATTACCTGAAATTTCACCTACAAATGAACAAATCCGGATCATTTTGAATAAACATTTCTGCCAGCCTTGTTTGAGTTAAAATATATAAATTAACATTGTTATAGATCAATAATATTTAATGTTAGTGTAATCAAAATCTCGTTACTCCTTGTTTAATTTAGGATTGATTTACTTCCTGCATATGAATATTGTGAGCGTAACACTCCATCACTTTAATATCAATTTAAAATTTAAATCTCATTAGATTATTTCCAAAACATAGATATTGTCATTTGAACTTTTCATCTGGTTTATGTCAATTTAAAATTTAAATCTCATTAATTGTTATTTAATTTAGTATTGTTACTTTTCAAAATATAGATATTGTCGATTGAATTTTTTTCCAAAATATAGATATTGTTTGAGATGAAGGAGACTTCATTCATCTGCTATCTGTATATATTAAGTTTGTACATTAAATATACAAGAGTTCACGACAATACACACTCTTACATGTTAATTACCGCATTTTTAAGAGTGGTACCTGAACCATGTCCAGACTCTTTAGGAAACTTTTGTTTGGAGACAGTTGTAGAAATCTAGAAACTTTTGAACTTTTCCATAGAGAATGTTCTTTCTAGAAACTTTTAATAAGAAGGAGATCCTTCTCGGATGTAAATGTAAATAGAAAGAGACCCTTCTCCGATGTAAATAAATCTACTTCTTTGGATCAATGCAAATCCATCGTAAGTTTAAGATGTAGCTCGTACGTATGAGTTCTTTGAGTGCTGTAAGTTTTGTATTTATTTCAAGGGTTCAGTGACTGCTGTCATTTATTCTAACTTTTTTATATTTTGATATTAGAGCCAGCTTGTTATCTGCTGCAAGATTGTTTGGCACAGCCGTGAGAGGTGAATGACAGCGGATAGAAAGTTTTTGAACTGCCGTAGCAGATTCAATTCGCTGAAGGAACCAACTGAGCATTTACTTCAGTTCAGAGGTGGGAAGAAGAGTTAAGGGGGTTGGAAATATGTCAACGAATTTTTCATGCAGTAACATCCACATGCATGCAGCTATATTAAGAATACTTATGAATATATGTCAATTGTGTGATTATTGTTTTTGATTTTATGTGTATTTAATCTTGATGCTCTATGTCACCTACCCTTCCTAGACAATAATTAAATGAATCGAAACGCACCAACATTCTCAAACTTAAAAAATTGCAAAAAAATCCCATTATCGACGCTCCCCCATCCACACTGATGCAGCGCTAATCTCTCAAACTCGCACTCCCCTTCCACACTCACAAGAGCGTCGATACAACAAATTAAAGGTTTTATGATTTTACAAGGTATGAAGTGGAGGATCAACTTTACAAGGTGAGGTGAAGGATTACTTTATTATATAAAAAGGTGGATGAGGTCACATTTGTCTTATTATACATGTGAGACAAATGATATAGAGAATAGTGTATTAAACCTTGGAGGTGAGCTTGCTTTTATGAAAGGTGATGTTTTTTCTGGAAGGTGTCTTTTTCATAATAAAAGGTAGGAAGAGTTTAAGGTTTTTTATAAAAGGTTTTAATTTAATAAAGTATTTTTTTAAATCTTTTAAGCAAAATTTATATTTTTGGGGGTTTAATTTTAAATATAATAAAAAAAATTTAATATAAAAAGGTTAAGTTTTATAAGCAATGGTTTTGGAGTTATCTGCTAATGGTGAAAGTGTAAAGTTTTAATTTTGAGGTGGATAAATTTAGCGGTAAGTATAGCTTTGTGCTATGGAAACTCAAGATGTGGGATCTGCTTGTGTAGCGAGGATTGCAAAAGGTATTGGCTGAAAATACAAAGAAACCGACAAGCATGATAGATGAGGATTGAGAAGATCTGGATGCAAGAACTCTCAGTACCATTTGTTTGTGTCTAGCAGATGAAGTGTTGTTTAACAACACTAAAGATGATACAACAACATGTTTGTGGAACATACTCGAGAGTATGTATATGACAAATTCCTTGACGAACAAAATCTTCTTGAAGAGGCAGTTGTACATCTTATGGATGAAAGAACGTACAAAAATTGCTAATCACTTGAATGTTTTCAATACTCCCATTTGTCAATTATCTAGTATGGAAGTAAATTATGAGGATGAGGATAAGGCGGTTACACTACTGTGTTTGTTTCCCGAGTCTTGGGATCATCTGGTCACAACTATGTGGTTTAGCTCAACAGATACCATTGATTATGACATTATTGTGGGAGCTTTGTTGTCTGAGGAGATGAGGAAAAGATCAAGTAAATAAACCTCAACAGCAAAAGCAATGGTGGTCAGAGGTCAATCTACAGAAAGAAGGAAAAATCAGAGGGGTATGTCAAGGTCTAAGTCAAATGGAAAGAAGAGTAAGAAAAAATGTTGGTTTTGTGACAAATCTGGTCATCTCAAGAAGGATTGTTGGAAAATACAACAAAGATCCAAAGAGGACTCCACAAAAGAAGCAAATTCAGCTACATGTATGGTTGATGAAGTTTTATCTGTCTGTTGTGTCTCTCCATGTGCGTTCACATAGAAGGTGTAGGGCGTAGATCGTTGAGTCACCGTGAAATAATAAAATAAATAAAAATTTGTATTTACTTTAGAGTTGTAGAAATTATTGATTGCATGTAAATGAGCATATGTTTGTAAGACCTGGATAGGCATGCGTACCCATGGTTTATCAGGTCACCTATGAAAGGTCTAGACGTAGATTTTGGTAGATTGATATGTGGGGGGGAGGGGGCATGTATGTTAAGTTAGACTTAACTCAGTGAAATATTTAATGAGTTAAATGTGTTTTTAGATCAAAGCAGGTGGTTTTTCAGGTCCATGTTTTTTGGGTATGCGATGGTATTGTATCCATGGACTGCATGTAATGAAGCCTATAAAATACTTGGTGAACTCCACTGTAAATGGGCCTAAAGGTAAGTGGTGAAGGCTTAATTGGCCGGATTTTGTCATAGTTGTTAGAATGTAAAGTTCGAGGTGGAGAAGTGTGTCCAGTTTAGGAAGGTGGGTCTATAGAAAGGTTGATGTGTTGGCAAGTCAATCAATTGTTTGAGAGTATATGATGAAGGTAAGTTTGTATCCATGGAACTTGGAAAGTATATCAAGGAAGATGGGATCGAATAGGCATGTTCAGTAATGCCAAGTTGCAACAATAGTTGTGGACAGGATCGATTGAGATATCTGGTAACTCGGTCACCATCAGTTGCAAAATTCAAGAAGATTTAGGAAGAGGTATGAACAGGTCAACTCGTAACTACTCAAATGTGAAGTTATTTGGTTGTGATGCTTATGTTTTCTATCAACACTCTAAGTAGGACCCATATCAAACAGGTAGATCTTTGATATGGTGATGATGTTAAGGGATGCATAATGTGGGATCCTACTATCCACCGAATCATCATAGACATAGATGCAGTGTTTGATGAATATCCTTTTATAAAATCAAACATAGTAAAAGATGAAAGGTTCAAAGCATGGTTGGTAGCAGAAAGATATTTGGATGGTATTGATTTCCATGAAAGTTTCTCACTAGTTGTCAAAAACTTGTTTCTATTCATGTTGTGTTAGCATTGGTTGTGATAGTACAACTAGTTGTTAAAACAGTTTTACATGGCGTTATTTGGATAAGGGGATGTATATGGAACAACCGGAACTGTTAGTTCAAAATCGCAACAGAAGATTTGTTTGCAAACTCAAAAATCATTGTATGGCCTGAAGCATGCCAGGCAACTGGTACAAGATGTTTGATTCCTTCATGGGGAGTCAAATTTTACAAGAAGTGAGTATAGCCATTATGTTTATGGTATATTCATTATCTTGGTGTTATATGTTATGCTTGTTGCAAGAACAAGCATGGTTGAGATCAACATATTGGCTCAGTTGGTTAGGACGTTTATTATAAAGGATCTAGGAGTAAAAAAATAAATCTTGGGCATGGAAATACACAGAGACATGAAATATGGTAATATTGGTTATCACAACAAAAGTATGTGGAGAAGATACTTAGGAAATTCGGTATGAATAATGTGAAACCGGTAAAATCCTTTCAGCTTTCCATTGTAAGTTATCTTCAGGCTTATGTCCTAATTGATGAAGAAGAAAATGGTTATATATCTCAAGTATTATATGCTAGTAGCAATTTTGATGATTGCGATGAGGAAATGGTCATCATTTCACATGTAGTTGGTGTTTTTAGTAGACACATGGAAAAACTAATTGAAGATAATGGAAAAGGGTGCTTCAAACACAGAAGCACAAGTATCACCTACAATGGTTTCAGTGATTTGGTCTATGGTTATGATTCATGAGATTTGGACAAGTGCATCGGTTTATTAGACATGTTACTGATGGAGACAAAATTTTCCATATTCCAGTGAATCGTTCAGGCATGTTCACATAACAATATTGTTAGATAAGTTGTGGAGCTGTGATGGTGTTTGGCTTCTCTTGTCTTGCAAAAAAAGTGATGAATTAATTAAGGGCATGATATATCAGGTAAATTGTTGTTAAGGTGGAGATTGTTGGAAACATGCCAACGAATTTCCCATGCATTCACATCCACATGCATGTAGTTATGTTAGGAATGTGCATGCATGCAATCTATTTATGAACTATTCATGTAACTAAGTGATCTATTTATGATCAGTTAGTGTAACTAAGTGATAGATGTTATATATACGAGCATACCCATAGAGGTGAGGGGGAAATGTAATTCAATGTGTAGTGAGTGTGTGAGAGAAAGACGCAATACTGAGATGTTGTGTGTATGAGAGGAGAGGATGGTTGTATGCCTGGATTGGCTATTGTAATTCTCCATTGAATAAAAAGAATACCAATTATCATTGCCGTGGTTTTTTCCGCATTGGGTTTCCACATAAATCACTGTTTCAATTGTGTGATTGTTTTTATTGATTTTATGCGTGTTTAATATTGATTCTTAATGCTCTGTTTTGCTTCCGTTGCTCAACAAGTGGTATCAGAGAAAAAAGACATAATTGAAGAAGAAGTGATTGAGTGAGTATCAGATCATCGATGCTACCTAGACAATTATTGATCGACGCTCCCCCATCCACAATGAGGGAGCGCTAATCTCTCAAAATCATACTCTCCTTCCACGCTCACAAGAGCATCGAAATAACCAATTAAAGGTTTTATGATTTTACAAGTTATGAAGTGGAGGATCAACTTTACAAGGTGAGGTGGAGGATTACTTTATTATATAAAAAGGTGGATGAGGTCACATTTGTTTTATTATACATGTGAGACAAATGCTATGGAGAATAGTGTATTAAACCTTGGAGGTGACATTTTATGAAACATGAGGTTTTTTTGGAAGGTGTCTTTTTCATAATAAAAGGCAAGAAGAGTTTAAGGTTTTTTGATAAAAGGTTTTAATTTAATAATGTTTTTTTTTTAACCTTTTAACAAAAGTTTATATTTTTGGGGGTTTAACTTTAAATACAATAAAACTCCTTACTATAAAAAGGATGAGTTTTATAAGCGATGGTTTTGGAGTTTTCTGCTAATGGCAAAAGTGCAAAGTTATAAGTTTGAGGTGGATAAATTTAGCGGTAAGAATAGTTTTGTGCTATGGAAACTCAATATGTGGGATATTCTTGTGTAGCAAGGATTGCAAAAGGTATTCACTGGAAAGACAAAGAAATTGATAAGCATGAAAGATGATGACTAGGAAGATCTGGATGTAAGAGCTCTCAATACCATTTGTTTGCGTCTAGCATATGAAGTGTTGTTTAACATCACTGAAGTGGATACAAATACAAGTTTTTGGAACATACTAGAGAGTATGTATATGAAAAATTCCTTGATGAACAAAATCTTCTTGAAGAGGAAGTTGTACATCTTGCGGATAAAAGAAGGTATGAAAATTTCTAATCACTTCAATGTTTTCAATACTCCAATTTGTCGATTATCTAGTATGGAAATAAAGTACGAAGATGAGGACAAGGAGGTTACACTACTGTGTTCGTTACTTGAGTCATGGGATCATATGGTCACAACTATGTGGTTTATCTCAACAGATACCATTGATTATGACACTGTTGTGGGAGCTTTGTTGTCTGAGGAGATGAGGAAAAGATCTAGTAAGGAAACCTTAATAGCAGAAGCAATGGTGGTCAGAGGTTGATCTACAGAAAGAGGAAAAAATCAGAGGGGTACATCAAGGTATAATACAAAAGGAAAGAAGAATAAGAAAAAATGTTGGTTTTGTAGCAAATCTGGGCATCTCAAGAAGGATTGTTGGAAAAGACAACAAGCATCCAAAGTGGACTCCACAAAAGAAGCAAATTCAGCTACATGTATGGTTGATGAAGTTTTTTCTGTTTGGTGTGTCTCTCCACATGTGTTCACATAGAAGGTGTAGGCCATAGATGGTTGATTCACTGTGAAATAATAAAATAAATAAAAGATTGTACTTACTTTGGAGTTGTAGAAATTATTGATTGCATATAAATGGGCATACGTTTATAGGACCTGGATAGGCATGCCTACCCATGGTTTATCAGGTCACCTATGAAACTTCTAGACAGAGATTTAGGCATATTGATATGTGGGGGGGTGGGGACATGTATGTTGAGTTAGACTTAACTTGGTGAAAGAGTTAATGAGGTAAATTTGTTTTTAAGTCAAAGCAGGTGGTTTTTCGAGTCCATTTTTTTGGGTATCCTATGGTATTGTATCCATGGATTGCATGTTATGAATCCTATAAAATTCTTGGTGAAATCCATTTTAAATGGGCCTGGAGGTAAGCGGTGAAGTTTTACCTGGATGAATTTGGTCAAAATTCTTCGAATGTAAAGTTTGAGGTGGAGAAGTGTGTCCAATTTAGTAAGATGGGTCTATATAAAGGCTGATGTGTTGGTAGGTCAATCAAGTGTTTGAGAATATATGATGAAGGTAGGTTTCTATCCATGGAACTTGGAAAGTATTGCAAAGAAGATGGGATCGAATAGGCATGTTCAGTAATGCCAAGTTGCGGAAATAGTTGTGGACAAAAGCATTTGATCTATTTGGTAACTCGGTCACCATCGGTTACAAAAGTTAAGAAGATTCAGGAAGAGATATGAACAGGTCAACTAGTAATTACTCAAATGTGAAGTTATTTGGTTGTGATGCTTATGTTTTTTATCAACACTCTAAGTAGGACCCATATCAAACAGGTAGATCTTTGATATGGTGGTGATGTTAAGGGATGCATACCATGGGATCCTACTATCCACAGAATCATCATAGACATAGATGCAGTGTTTGATGAATATCCCTTTATAAAATCAAACATAGTAAAAGATGAAAGGTTCAAAGCATGGTTGGTAGTAGAAAGGTATTGATTTCCATGAAAATTTCTCACCAGTTGTCAAAAACTTGTTTCTATTCATGTTGTGTTAGCATCGGTTGTGATAATACAACTAGATGTTAAAACTGTTTTACATGGAGTTTTTTGGATAAGGGGATGTATATGGAACAACTGCAACTATTAGTTCAGAATCACAACAAAAGATTTGTTTGCAAACTCAAAAATCATTGTATGGCCTGAAGCATGCCAGGGAACTAGTAGAATATGTTTGATTCCTTCACAGTGAGCCAAATTTTACAAGAAGTGAGTATATCCATTATGTTTATGGTATATTCATTATGTTGGTGTTATATGTTATGCTTGTTGCAAGTACAAGCATGGTTGAGATCAACATATTGGCTCGGTTGGTTAGGACGTTTGTTATGAAGGTTCTGGGAGCAGCAAAATAAATCTTGGGCATGAAAATAAACAAAGATAGGAAATATGGTAAACTTGGTTATCACAACAAATGTATGTGGAGAAGATACTTAGGAAATTCGGTATGAATAATGTGAGACCGGTAAAATCCCTTTAGCTTTCCATTGCAAGTTCTCTTCAGGTTTATGTCCTAATTGATGAAGATGAAAAGGGTTATATTTCTTGAGTATTATATGATAGTAGCAAGTTTGATGATTGCGATGAGGAAATGGTCAACATTTCACATGCAGTTGGTGTTGTCAGTAGACACATGGAAAAACCAGGTGAAGAGCATGGAAATAGGTACTTCAAACACATATGCACAAGTATCACCTACAATGGTTTCAATGATTTGGTCTGTGGTTATGATTCATGATATTTGGACAAGTGCATCAATTTATTAGACATGTTACTGATGGAGACAGAATGGTCCATATTGGAGTGAATCATGCAGGCATGTTCACGTCAATATTGTTAGAGAAGTTGCAGAGCTGTGATGGTGTTTGAATTCTCTTGGATTGCAAAAGAGGTGATGAATTAATTAAGGGCATGATATATCAGGTAAATTTTTGTCAAGGTGGAGATTGTTGGAAACATGCCAACAAATTTCCCATATAGTCACATTCACATGCATGTAGCTATGTTAAGAATGCGCATGCATGCAATCTATTTATGAATTGTTCATGTAACTATGTGATCTATTCATGATAAGTTTTTGTAACCTAGTGATAGATGTTATATATATGAGCATACCTATAGAGGTGAGGGGGAAATGCAGTGCAATGTGTAGTGAGTGTGTGAGAGAAAGACGCAATACTGAGGTGTTGTGTGTTTGAGAGGAGAGGATGGTTGTATGACTAGGTTGGATATTATAATTCTCCGTTGAATAAAATGAATACCGATTATCATTTCCATGGTTTTATCCCGCATTGGGTTTCAACACAAATCACTATGTCAATTTTCTGATTGTTGTTCTTGGTTTTATGCTTGTTTAATATTTCTTTTTAATGCTTTGTTTTTCTTTCTCCACCCAATTGAGAATTTATGTTATTGTGGTAGAACGAGTGTGAGGAGGGAATGTTTTTTAGGAGAAGCATTGTCCAATTTCTTTTTTTATTATGTTTTCGAGAGAAAAAAACATCTAGGGTTTCATTTGGTTGGCGATCTTTACTTCAATTGCAATTTAGTTTTTTTTTGTTTTATTTTGGGTCTACAAAGGGTAGAGGCCAACGATAACGAAGGGAATTTTCCATTGAGTGAAACAAGAAGATATAAAATGGAATGAGGTGGCCTTAGGAGCCGTCTTTCAAGAGTCGCAGATCGAAGGTCTCATATCCAAACCGCAATTTACTAAACACCAAGCCAATGTAGAGTTCGATTTGAGGAATGTTGTAAATGTTGTATAGAGGAATCAAGGTGACTTGGGAGATCTTAAATTTGACCCAAATTTAGTGGAACTAGGTGAAATTTCAACTAATTAAATTTAGTTGGTCAGCAAGAAAGAATTTTTCTCCAAATAAAATCTTTGAACGAAAGTCCCATCTTGATTTTGGTAAAATTTCAACTAATTAAATTTAGTTGGTCAGCAAGAAAGAATTTTTCTCCAAATATAATCTTTGAAGAAAAGTACCATCTTGATTTTGGTAGCACAAAAATCCTATAGCATGCAGACTCAATCAACCACTCAATTAGTGCGTCGCAGTTGCAAATACTTTGTGGTAAAATACTTTGTCACTGAGCATTACTACACAGATCCCAAACTACACGGTAGGCTGCGTGTTGTGATGGTAACACTTATAAAGTGATTTGTTGTCATAAAATCAACATTGTGCCACACATAGCACATAAGCTCACAAGCACAACAAAACTCAGAAATTCTCGTGAATATGTCAATAGAGCTTCGTCTCCAACAACTTCAACAAAATTACAAATAGAGCTTGTGCTCTCAAACTTCTTCCTCTCCTTACACAAGTGTTGCTACTAACTATAAACTAACATACTCTCTATGTGTATCTCAACTACCTACATACTCAGACATATAAATATTAAGATAGAGACTTCATGTAGAACCAAACCGACTCAAACAATTAAGATGACAATAAATACGATTGACTCTATCTGCATAACACACATAGAGAAAGATAAATATTGACTCATTAATAACGCTCATGTTAACACTCCTTGTCGTGTCTAACTGTGTAACATCCCTGCTCACTGTGACAGACATTGTTGGAAAAAGCATAAATATCATGACTTATAATTAATATCTTCAACACTCCCCCTAAATTATAAGTAGGTGGGATTATAAGACACAAAAATTTACATCCAAAAACTTGATTGACATTAACTTTCATATATCTACAACTTCTCCAACTCCTAGACAAATATGCAATTTCTCAAATGCATCCTTTGCCAAATCCCTTGTGAAAATATTTGCAATTTTTTCTTTAGACCTACAAAATTCCAAGCAAATTTCTTTGTTATTCACCAATTCTCTCATAAAATAATACCTTGTAGAGATGTGCTTGTTTTTTTTTATGAAATGCATGATTCTTGGATAGCATGATGGAGGAGATTTTATCACACAAAACTGTAGTTGGTTCCTTTTGTTCCTGCATCAATTCCTTTAACATTATTCTCATCCAAACAACTTGACAAGTTGCTCTTGTAGCCGTGACATACTCAACTTTAGCTGAAGAAAGAGTCAGAATGGGATGCTTCCTTGATGACCGTGACACTATAATTGTTCCAAAATGAAATGTGTACCCATAGGTACTTTTCATGTCATCTATGTTTCCTCCACAATCACTGTCAGTATATCCAAAAAGTTTGAAATTTTTTGAAGTAAAATACAAAATGCCAAAATCTTTTGTTCCATTCACATATCTTAGAATTCTATTATCTTCCTTCCAATGGGATTCTTTTGGAGTTTCCATGAACCTTGAAATCATACTCACTCCATACATAATATTAGTCCTTGTTACTATAAAATACATAAGACTACCAACCAACCTTCTAAATAGAGTGAGATCCACTTTAGATCCTTCATCCTCATTGCTTAACTCTAGTCCTATTATGACAAGTGTTGGGGCTTCTTTGGAGTTTATCATGTTGAATCTTTTAAAAATTTCATGTGCATATTTGGAATGTGAAATAAATATACCAACTTTGTATTGGTGAACTTCAATGCCTAGAAAATATCTCATAAGCCCTAGATCATTCATTTCAAACTCATCCTTTATGATTGACTTAAATTATTTTATCCCAAAGTCACATGTAAAAATCAAACCATCTACATCTAAGAAAACAATTAACATATTACCTTGTTGATTGGATTTGGTATACAATGTTGGCTCACAATAACTTCTTTGAAATCCATTCTGAGTGAGAGAGGAATCTATGTGACTATACCAAGCTCTGGGAGCTTTCTTTAATCCATACAGTGTCATCTTCAATCTGTATACTTTGTTTTCTTGTCTTGGAATATCATAGCATTGTGGTTGTTCCACATATACTTCTCCTTCCAAATGACCATTCAAAAATGTTGACTTTACATCCATTTGATAAATAGGCCATTTATTCTTCACAACAATGACCAACATAGTTCTAATTGTTTCCATGCATGCAACTGATGAAAATGTTTCATTGAAATAAATTCCAGGTGGTTGTGTAAAACCTCTTGCAACTAACCTTTCCTTGTTCTTATGTACATTTCCATTTTCATTTTGCTTGGTTTTATAAATCCATTTGACACTTAACACATCCTTGTCCTCAGGTACATATACCAATTTCCATGTCTTATTATTCTCTATGCACTTAATTTCTTCATCCATGTCTTGTGCCCATACATCATCCTTGACAACTTCTTCAAACGTTAATGGATCATCTATTTGTGAAAACAGAGCAAAGACTAAGAATGAATTTGTTCTTTCAATATTGTAGATTTCATGCAAACTTCTTGTATTGATTGGTAACATACTTTCTAATGTTGGATCTAGAGATGTAGAACTACTTGGACCACTTGCTGGAGTTTGTTGCATTGTAGGTGTGGATTGCGCACCTGTACATCTCACTGGAGTAGTTTGAGTTGAGATTTGTGTCACAGTTCCAAGAGTGGAAGGAACTATGCACTGAATTGTAACTAGTGTTTGAACCACTTCATCCTCCATATCATCATTCCCTAAACCATCAATAAGTTTAACTATCCTTTCTATGCTTCCATCCCACACTTCATTCTGTGCAAATTGAACATAGTGGTTGATTATAAATTTTCTTGCAATAGGGTCATACAGTTTGTATGATTTTGTATCTTCAAAGTAGCAAAAAAATATACATTATGTCCTTTTTTATCTAAATTATTTCTCAATTCATATGTAACATGTGAGTATGAGACATAACCAAAACAATTTAAGTGCAAAACATTATGTTTCATACCTGTCGAGGCTTCTTGAGGAATTTTGTTTTTCACACTCTTTGTTGGAAATCTATTCATGATGTCTATTGCAATTTCTACTGCCTTATCCCAACACTCATTTGAAAAATGTTTGGCTACCAACATATTGTGCATCATTTCTATGATGGTGCGATTCTTCCTTTCCACAACACCATTCTGTTGTGGTGTATACCGCGTAGTAAATTGCTTATAAATTCCATGAACTTTACAAAAGTTATGAAAATCTCTTGAAACATATTCACCAATTCTATTAGTTCTTATAAAATTGATGTAATAACCACCCTGCTTCTCCACAAGTGATTTGAACTGCCGAAAAAAACCAAATGCATCATATTTATGTTTTAGAAATTAAATCCATGTTTTTCTTGAGAAATCATCAATAAATGTGAGAAAAAAGGTACTACCTCCTATAGATGGTGTTTGCATTGGTCCAAAGATATTTGAATGTACAATTTCCAATGAATTTTTTTCTCTATATGACTTTCCAACTGGAAATGAATCACTATGTTTCTTTCCAAGATGCATCCTTCACATATTGTTTCTGGTTTTTTAATTTATGGTAATCCTTTCACCATATCCCTTGTATGTAGCAGCTTCAGACCTCCAAATTTTAACTCCCAAATATGAAATTCCATAGGCACAAATCATCATGCACTTCATATTGGAATGCTTCCTAAAAATCTTCTCCATTGTCTTCTTCCTTCTTGGAAGTACGTGCACTACCTTTTTCTTCTTTGGAACAATGTGCAATTTATTCTTTGCTTTCTGTTGTAAATGTAGTGTCAGAGTACACATATTCTGCTTCATAGACAACTTGTGTTGTTTTTCTCTTCATGGATGGATTAAATGTCAATGGAAACATTATGTTTCTTGTTATCTGAATTCTTCAAATAATCTGGTTGCTTGGATATCTCTCCAAAATCACACAATGATTATCTTTCAAGTGGATTCTATACCTTTTCTATAACAACTATGATCCGGATTATTTTTAGAATGAAATGAGACAGGAGATATAATAAATAAATATATAGAGATATATCATATATCCAATAATATAACAAATATATATTAGAGATATAACCACAAACACATATATATAGTAATACACAATTTCTATTAATGAGACAAATGTACAAAACTATAGAAATATAGAGTGAAAGACTCACTAGAATGGTTGCATATTATCTATGAGAAGAGATGTAAAGGTTACTCACATTCGCAAGAGTATTATTGTTACAATGAGGCTCCAAATTCCTTTTTATCATAAAGAAAATCCAAAACTCTACCCCTGGAATATGAAAAGACAACAATTTGTGGACCTCGTTTTGGTTACTTTGGTGAATCAACTTCCTGGGGGCGTAACTTCGGCATACGATCTCTGTTTTGGGAGAACAATAGATCATTGGAAAGGTATCGATGAGGTGATTCACTTTTGGGGCTAAATCATGAAAAAATGTCATTTAGGCCCTCAAAATGGCCCCAGAAGTTTAGGACCTGAAAAACTGCTAAAAATAATAAATTGTCAAAAAATTGTTTTGAGCCAGTTGGGATAGGTGGGTTGCCACCAATATCCACCTGGATCAATCCTCCCTCCTTAGGAAGAAATGGTGTCAATTGATTTGATTTCTCAGGGGAGAGGGGGAAGCGTTTGCTGAATTTGAACTTTGGTGAGTTGCTTTCCTTGTTGGACAAGTTGCGCTGCTTGGCTTGTAAAAGGTTGTCGAGAACCTGATGTTGGAAGGGCTGGACCTTTTTAACCAGTCGGGATACCTGATATGAGTGTGTGCAGAAGGAATATTATTTCTTTGCTGTAATCTTGTCGACCTGCTTTTGTTGGATGGAAGGTGCTTGGACCGAGGCTGGAGTGGTTCTGGTGTCCTTTTGTTCACTTTTTCAATAGATTATGAAGAACTTGAATTTTGTAGTATGAGATACTACCTTGTGACACTATTTAGGTGGGACAATAGTAATAAATACCTATGGTGTCCTTTAGAGATGACCCTCAGATTAACAATGACACTATGGGGTCGAGACTCATAAATATCATGGCACTTCCACAGATATGGCTGGACCAAAAGAACATCACAGACATCCAGTGGGGGAACTGTCAGGCTGCTAAATTGAAGCTTTTAAGTGACCTAAAACACTAAATTGTCAAACCAGGGTTGGTAAACTTTGAGCTGATACACAATATGTGAAGGCAAGCATCTAGTCTCTATCTGAATTCTATCCTAAGAAGAAAACACACACCTATTCTGAAAACTTGAATTCTAATAACTAACTCGAAACTGAGCATTTCCTACTAAGTCATAAACAGAAAAACAATCTTGTGCTCAAATGCTGGTACTGCTATTTCTATTCAAAAGTGTGGTTCTGCAAAATCATTCTACCTCTATGTCTAATCATATTCCATCATCTTTTCCATTTAAGTTAAGACACATAGAGTATCGTTGAAAATGCATTCATTCTGAGCAGCAAAAATCAGTCTATTCTATCTACAGGAAAACAAAGTATTATGCCACTAACTGGTACCAGGAGCTCATTTTGTTCTAACTGTAACCTAATTGTTCTAAGCACGCAAGGCAACTACTGTCTAACAAAGCAAAGTGCATGCTAATTTCGAGTTATGTTCGAAGTGAAAGTGAAAATCCAAACAATCATATGCATATGCTAACCCTACAGGCATCAGTACTGCGTTTAACATTCACCAACATAAAAAGATAACAGTCTGGAAATCGAGTCTGTTGAGGAATGAATAAACATGATTCTGAAACTTTTAAAATGTCGTGTAAGCAAGAATTAACACACTGCAATGAACTGAAGCTATGATAAACTAAAGCTAAATCTGTGAACGCTAAGCTACCTCGGATGCAAGTTCTAAAATGTTGAAATGAACTAAAGCTACAACA
>JZKD02S1676865.1:118757-143005 GCA_000966675.3 Picea glauca
TGAAGCTTTTAAGTGACCTGAAACACTAAATTGTCAAACCAGGGTTGGTAAACTTCGAGCTGATACACAATATGTGCAGGCAAGCGTCTAGTCTCTATCTGAATGCTATCCTAAGGAGAAAACACACACCTATTATGAAAACTTGAATTCTAATAACTAACTCGAAACTGAGCATTTCCTACTAAGTCATAAACAGAAAAAACAGTCTTGTGCTCAAATGCTGGTACTGCTATTTCTATTCAAAAGTGTGGTTCTATGAAATCATTCTACCTCTATGTTCAATCATCTACCATCATGATTTCCGTTTAAGTCAGGACACACAGAGTAATTTTGAAAATGCATTCAATCTGGTCATCAAAATGAATCCAAAACTATCTACAGGAAAACAGAGTATTGTGCCACTAACTGGTACCAAGAGCTCCTTTTGTTCTAATTGTAACCTAATTGTTCTAAGCAAGCAAGGCAACTACTGTCTAACAAAGAAAAGTGCATGCTAATTCTAAGTTATGTTCGAAGTGAAAGTGAAAAGCCAAACAATCATATGCATATGCTAACCCTACAGGCATCAGTACTGCGCTTAACATTCACCAACATAAAAAGATAACAGTCTGGAAATTGAGTCTGTTGAGGAATGAATAAACATGATTATGAAACTTTTAAACTGTCATGTAAGAAAGCATTAACACACTGCAATGAACTGAAGCTATGATAATCTAAAGCTAAATCTGTGAACGCTAAGCTACCTCGGATGCAAGTTCTAAAATATTGAAATGAACTAAAGCTACAACAGCACAAACTAAATCTATTGCAAATTAAGGCAGTGACTTGCACCAGTTTGGTGGGCCTAACCAAATGGCACAAACGCTGTGGGAAACGACTAGAGCCGACTAAATCATTCTATGCAAATATATTGTAACTTCACGCCTCATTAACTCATCAAAATAATACTCAGATCATATGACAGTCAAAAAATATACGCAACAACAGTCTGTATTCAAAACATAGGTTCACGGTATCACATAATCCGGTAACGATAACAATAGAAATAGCAACTGTAATAGTAGTAATAGTAACCCATTCTCCGGAGTGATCTCGGGTTTTAATAGAAGTCTTATTGTTCATAACAGTCGAAAACGAAGATGCATAGAAACAAACGGATCCCTGATCCAAGAATAGTCGTGGAATCAAATTAAAACGTATTTCACATCTTCGTGACACGTAGTGTCACGAAGTGTGAATGATGAAGAGTAATCGATCCAGGGTTATCATTATGCTCTCGAGCACNTGTAACAGTAGTAATAGTAACCCGTTCTCAGGAGTGATCCTGGGTTTTAATAGAAGTCTTATTGTTCATAACAGTCGAAAACGAAGATGCATAGAAACAAACGGATCCCTGATCCAAGAATAGTCGTGGAATCAAATTAAAAAGTATTTCACATCTTCGTGACACGTAGTGTCACGAAGTGTGAATGATGAAGAGTAATCGATCTAGGGTTATCATTATGCTCTCGAGCACTCTGTGGCAATGACTCTAGCTGGCATGTGAATCTTTCTATTTCCCATTCGAACCATAACGCACACCATAATGCACAGATCTCGAACGGCTCCACTGGTACCTCCACGGGTGCGAGTTGGTACCT
Source organism: Picea glauca (assembly GCA_000966675.3). Lineage (NCBI taxonomy): Eukaryota > Viridiplantae > Streptophyta > Pinopsida > Pinales > Pinaceae > Picea > Picea glauca. The sequence continues at coordinate 120,398 of JZKD02S1676865.1, forward strand.
GGTACCGGCATCCTGTTCCAAGAATAGCAGTGGTACCTAACCCAAGCGATATTACTCCCATTATCAATTTAAAGCATTAAAGTGCATAAAAATAGTTTGAAATGCAAAGACACCTTAGGTGACCCCTTTGAATGATAGGGAGATGTTAAGTATGTCAAAATGAGGTCAAAAAGATGGTACTGGCATATAAATGGAGGTCTGTGGTATATAATATAGGCAAAGAGCCTGGTCAAAACCAGGGACCAACAGGAACATCACATAATAACTCATTCTTGAACAACTGGATGTTGTATGACAATAAACACTACTGGGTGACATGAAGATATCGCCCCTAGCGAATCCACCTAATGTTGTATGGTTGTGGGTGTGGTGTTATCGACAATCCCAAATGTTTGACAACCTCTTCTAAGATGAGTTTCTTCTAGCTTCTTCTATCAACAATAAAATGAAGTAGGTTCCCCTTCATCCACATCTGTGAATGGAAAATATGCTCCCCCTCTTCAGGATCTACTGGTTCTTCTGGTTGAATTTGTGTGTCCGCGACAGTAGCAGTGGGGTTTGTGTTGATAATATGTCTTCTACCAGAATTTTGAGAATCAGATTGTGAATCATGATTCAGATCCTTTTCTTTGATCTTGACCACCAATGACTATTTTGAGCGACATTCATCGGTGTTCTTCCAAGGGACTTTATTTAATTGCACCATTTTCCAGTGTCCTTCTTCATCTTTCTGTTACCCTTATTTTCTTGTGGCTTTGACTGGTTTTATGAAGGCTCGTTGTTAGGGCCATTGTTACCATGCTTTGGTTGTTGTGGATTTCCAGACCCAAACGCTTGTTTGTTCTGGTGCCTAATTTTTTTCTCAATTTTGACAACATATTGATAGGCATCTCGGTTTGGATGTACCTATGCAGATCCTCATGGTATTTTAGAGCCAGATGCCACTCAGACTCTTTGATACCTAGCTTGGTGTGTAAGGTATGAAATTTTTTTGTGAAATACAACATTGTTTGGCCCCTCTCTTGCCATAGTGTGGTCCATTTCATGTATTGGTCATCATAGTTACCAATAGGGTAATATTGTTCCTTGACCACATCCACAAAAAAATCCATGTGGGCTCGACCCCATATATTTCAATCTCCTCTGTCAAACTTTTATGCCAGTAAATTTCCCACCAATGTTTGACATGGGGGAGATCCTTAAGGAGTGTGAAGGTGATATTTTCCTTGTCAGAAAAATTATGAACATAGAAGTAACCTTATAACAACTTTAACCATTTTTCTAGGTCATCTGCATCTATCTGACCTTCAAATATGAGAATATCAAAATTAACTTGTGCATTGAAAGGAGAGGTGCTTCCAAAGTGGAAAATTGATGAAGAAGTTCCTGTTGTTATTGGCAGGTGTTGAAGGATGTGGGTAAAATTATCCATTATTTCATCCCTCTGTCACAAGAGAGCTTACACAATAAACAAATTAATAGGATCTTCTGCTCTGTCATTTTTATTTTCTTCAGTCGTGGAGATTTTATTGGGCATGCCTGATATGTATTTATGAGAGGAGAAAAATGAATAATAGACTGAATACAATAACACAAAAATACATAGAAAAATAGATATCCAGTGAACAATAAATTATATTAAATAAATCAAATAGGTTGAAACTGTTAAACTGCATAACTGAAAACAACTTGCTCGAATGGTGGAAACTATCTCTGAGAAGAGATGTGTCTTCTACGTGCATCCATATGAGAATAATGATTACAATGAGGCTTCAAATTCCTTTTTAACATTAATCAAGAATTACAAAACCCTAGACATCAAAAAACCTAACCCTAGGAGATGAAACACCAAAAGCTATGTGGGTCCTAATGGGTAAGTTGGTACCTCAACTTCCTACGATCGTAACTTTTGCATATGACCTTCATTTTAGGAGCATCATATCTCATTGGAAAGTTATTTTCGAGAACTACACATTGTGTCATCAAACTCTCACTTTGTCTACAATTTGACTATGTCAAGCCAAAAAAACATTATTTAGGGCCCCTAAACTGTCTTGGAAGTACAAAAAGATGTATTGACATGAAAACTTCCAAAATAAGCCAGTTCGATTAGGTGGGTGGCCACCAATCTCCACCTGGGATGTGTGTAGGGATTCAGAAATCCCCGATAGTGTAGAACACATAATTACAAAGCATTATATAAGAACGTGTTGAACTAAAAAATGTCAAGAGGAGCCAGTCCTCCCCCTTTAGGAAGCAATGGTCTCCATTGCGTTGAGTTCCCCGATCTGCTGAGGAAATCACTCTTGAATTTTTCTCCAGGTGAGCCATTTTCCTTGGTGTAGGAGATTCCCTACCTTGACAACCCGATAAAGTTGGATCTTATGCTAGTGATATGAAAATGAAAAATTCTTGTGTGTACAAATTTGCAAGTGAAATAGTTATGTGATTTAGGCAATTGGATGAAGTTGCAAACACATAAAATTAATGAATTTTTTTACTTAACATGAGCAACATAAATAGACATAAACAACCATCATAAGAAATCACATAACACAACAAAATGATATAGGATTTCACTCCTCTCTTGGGCTACATCCCCTGGTCCAACTTAAAATGAATCATTTTTCATTAATTCTCAAAGTGTAAAAATCAGTGCTTTAAAATGCTCAGAATGGAAAATGAATCCAAAATGTCCAAAACCCTATTTGGGATCTTCCTGCACTTGGTTTGGCCAAAAACCAAGAATAAAACACTTCCTGGAAGTTTCTCTCCAATAGCTTGTTATACCTGCTCGCCAAAATGCACTCTGTTAAAACTAAACATGGCTCCAAGTGTTTCCTGTGCTAAAATCCAGCACCATGCATCATTCTGCAAAACTAGGCAAACTGTCACACCATTAGCATGCCAAACACCTTAACCATCGGAGGTTGTGATCGCGTGGAGGGGTACATGGACAAGGGCTAGGACAACTTCCCATGCTCATTGTCTTATCCATTGGAGCCTCTGCACCATGATCATGCATTAAGGTCATGGTGTAGTGACCGAGGGATTAACCATTGGTTCTTCACACTGTCGGACATATGGCATATGGTACGTTGTGAGTTCATGACCAGGGTTGGGGCTAAGCCCCGACCCTTTCTCCACCCAGCTAAACTTTTATTCAAACTTAAATATCAGTTAAGAACTATAGTGTTAAGAACCACCATGCGGACAAGCTGGTAGCCCGGCCTTTGCCAATACTTTTCCATATACATAGGTCCCATGTTTGACCCCTGCAGAATCTGTAAAATTTTACACAACAACCAATTAAGGGGTGCCACATGGCGGCACCTGGCTAGGCCATGTGGCACCTTTGCATTAGACCACTAGTATGCCACATGTTGACCACCAATTGGTCCACGTCAACCACTGCTACATCAACTAACAAATTATCACCTGACACATGTCTAGTACATTCCCCCTACCATGTCAGTAGTACAGTATTCACATTCATCATGTATGTACTGTACGGATAGTACAATCATCATTTTTTTGCCTATTTGGAAAAGTGGGAAGAACGTGATACCTCCCGCATACGATGTTTTTTTCATCCGATTCAAGTTGCATTGGTATCGAGAGGACAATATCTACACAATGAATCTATTTTCAAGCAATTCTAAGCACTTTGATTTTTGAGCATATTTTGATCCCTTGGATCACTCCTCCCCATTGGGAATCTTTTGGACCTCCAAAAGACTACTTTCAGTCAATATGAAGATGAGGGCACAATTCCCTCACATTTCCAACCTAAATCCATTTATCTTTTCTTAGATTTGTGCCTTTAATACCAACACGAAGGTATTCCACATTCCCTCGTTTTGAAGTTCTCATCCTCCTGTCAAAGATTGTATCCTCATGCAATTCTGAAAGATATTGTGGTGATAATTCATCTATGGAAGGAATCTAAACATGCTCTCCTTAATCATCAATCAAAAGAGGATCATACAATCTCAAATTCTTAACATTAACAACTGCATACATTTGCATATGAGGCAAATCCAAACGGAAGGAATTGTTACCAATCTTTTCAAGAATCTTGAAAGGTCCATATCTAATTGGTTTCATTTTTTTACCTTATCCTTTAAGCCTCTCTTTGTTAATGTAAATCCAAACTTCATCTTCAACTTGGAAACTGTGATCAACATGATTCTTTTCATGTCTTGTCTTGTACTTGACTTGGCTCTTTTCCAATTGTTCTTGTACCATTTGATGCACCAACTAATTTTTTTCAATGAACTTATTTTCTCTATCAATGTCATAATGACCATCAATGGAAATATCCTTCCCAAAGATAAAATCTAAAGGATATTTTGGAAAATAACCAAAACATGTCTCAAATGGAGATGTTTGAGTCAAAGAGTTCTTAGCCCAGTTATAAGCATGTTGAATGTAGTGTAGGTTCCCATCCCAAAGTTTAGGATGTTTGCTAAAATAACCATGAAGATGTACTATTTTTCAATTTACCACTTATGTTTGACCATCGTTTTGTTGATGAAATGTTGTTCTCTTTTTCATCTTGGTTTCCATGAGTGCCCATCTTGACCAAAAGTTTCCAATAAATCGAGAATCTCGATAAAAAATAATGGATTTGGGAAACCCAAACATGTTGAAAGAACATTTGTGTCATTGGTTAACTATAACATGCTTCTTACAAGGCATCAAAATACACATTTTGTTGAAACAGTCAACCACAACATAAAGATAATAATGATTTTTGTTGACATAGGTAGACCTCCTACAAAGTCCATGGAAATGTATTCCCAAGGACGAGAAGGAACCGGAATGGAGTATACAAACCAAACTTTCTATTGCTAGTCTTTCTTGTAGCACATAAAGAATATCCTCTTACATATATTGAAACACTTTCATTCATTTTAGGACAATAACAATACCCTTGCAAATTAGCCACTGTCTTGCCTACACCAAAGTGGCCAACAATAAGAGAAGAATGTTCTTCCATTATGATGTTGACTCTTTCACCCTATGGAATACATAGCTTTCCAATATGATACAAAATCTTATCATGCACATGGTAATCCAATTCCTCAACTTGGTTAGAATGACACAAAGTTGCATAAACCTATTTAAAATCAACATCTAAAGGATAATGTTCAACATAGCTCTCATGCATGGTAGAATTATTCTTAAGAATAACTGAAGCACTAACAATAGGCCTAGAAAGCATATCAACAACTTTGTTATAAATACCTTTCTTATACCTGATAACCAAATGGAATTGTTGTAGAAAACCCATCCATCTGAAGTGTCTTGCTTGATGTAGCTTTGTTTGTGATTGTAAGTATTGCAATGGTTGATGATCTGTGTGAATGATAGTTTCTTTCCCCAACAAAGAATGCTTCCATTTTTTCACACTTTGTACCAATGCATACAACTCCTTATCATATGTAGGATAATTAATCACAACACCATTAAAAGTTTCAGAATGAAAACAAATGGGATTACCATGTTGCGACAAGACTGCTCCCATTTCATAATTACTTGCATCTATTTGGATATCAAATGGATGTCTCAAATTAGGAAGTGAAAGAACTGGAGCTGAACTAATATTCTCCTTCAATGCATCAAAATATTTTTGTTGCTTTCCTCCCCATTGGAAGAATTGTTTGATGCTTTTCATTGCACGTAATGGAGCTGCAATTGAAGAGAAGTTAGCAATAAACTTTCTCCAATATTGGGTTGATCCCAAAAATATTCTTACCTATGTCACATTGTTGGGCTTGGGCCAATCCAAAATGAATTTGACCTTGGAAGGATCAATTTCCAGTTCTCCTCCTCCAACAATATGCCTCAAGTAAATAAGTGAGGTATTTCCAAACTCACATTTAGACGTCTTCAAAAAACAAATATTCTTTCTTCAATACATCTAAAACTTTCTTTACATGCATAACATGCTCTTCATTAGATTTGCTAAATATCAAAATTTCATCCAAGTAGACAATCACACAATCAGCAAGAAAATGCCTTAAAACATCATTCATAACTCTCATGAATGTAGCAGGAGCATTACAAAGCCTAAATGGCATAACCATCCATTCAAACAAACCTTGATTTTTTTTTAAAGATGTCTTCCACGTGTCTCCTTCAACAATCCTAATCTAATGATATCCAGTTCTCAAATCCAACTTAGTAAAATACTTATCATCTTTCAATTGATCAATCAAATCATCAATTCTAGGAAGAGGATAACTATTCTTTACCGTAATCGTGTTCAAGGCTCTAAAATCTACACACATGCACCATGTACCATATTTATTTGGTAATAAAACAATTGGTGAACCGCATGGCGATGTTCTTGGCATGATAACCCCTTTGTCAAGAAACTCTTGGATTTGTTTTTTAATTTCAACAATCTCCATGACTGACATCCTGTACATACCAATGTTTGGAAGAGGAAAATATTGTTGCAACTATATCTCATGTTGAATACCCCATTTAGGAGGAAACCCTTTTGGTTCCTGAAACATCTCATCATATTGGTTAACAACTTCATATAAATGATATTTTAACTTTGCATCACAACCTTGGAAAGCTTCTTTTTCATCATTTTCTTTGGGTTTGATCATCAAGAGTACAAAGTTCTTACTAGCATTGACTAACCTCTTCATTTGTCCAACATTTACAAGTGAAAAATTCAACTTATTTGTATGTGATCTAACAATGTACTCAACTCCATTTTTAAACAAATTGTATTTTTTCTCATGACGATGAAAGATCGATTTCCTATCATATAAATATGGGCTTCCCAACACAATACCACAAATATCCAATGGAATAACATCAAGCTCTACCTCATCTATAAAGTTTATAGTGATGGAAAATCTAAGTTTATATCTTCTTGTCACATGCAATTTGGCATTGTCACATATCCATCCTAGAGGATATGGTTTAGGATGTGGAGTAGTTTCCAAATGCAATTTCTTAACAATGTCTTCAAATATGAGGTTTGCTTGAGATCCAATATCAAAAAGAGTATCTATCTTGGTATGCTTTTAAATAACCCTTATGTGGAAAATATCTATTCTTTATTTTTCATGTTGAGCTTCATTGAGGCTACCACTTAAAGAACTAATACTTGCAATAGAATCCTTATCTTGAAAACCTATGGCTGTAATTTTTGTTTCATTTCCCGAATCAGAACCTAAATCATGTTGTGTAGTTGCAACAATATTTGGTTTAGTTTTGTTTTTGAACTTTTTGCGTCTCTTTTCAGGATGAAGTTTCCAACAATGGTCTTCATCATGACCATCATTTGAATAATGTTTACATGTAAGTTTTTCTCCCTCTTTCCTGACTGAAGCATTCTTCCTTCCATTCCCTTTGAATTTCTTCTTCCCTTTGTCTCCATTATAAAATGGCTTCTTCCCGCCCTCTTGAGGTTCATTCCTCCCTCTTTCTTCCAAATGAGTTGCATTTACACAAACTTCATCTAGATTTGTAGGGTTAAACATAAGTATTTTGTTTCTCAAGTAGCTATGCAATCATCATATGTATTTGAGTAAAGTTTATTGAGAAGATAAATCTATACCCAAAATCAAATATCTTCTTCTAAATTCTTGAGTGTAGCTTTGCACATTTTTCCCTTTAGCTTGTCTAATTTTTTTCCAATCCATAATAACTTTATGCATGTATGCTAATGGATAAAATTGCCTTTTAATTGCAACAATAAAATCATTCCAGGAGGATAAAACTTTACCATGTTTCTTCATGTCCTATTGAGTTTTGGCTTCCCACAAAATGAGTGTTGCACTTTCCAATCTAAAAGAAGCAAGTTGAATCTTATTGTCATCATATTGGATTATTTGTATCCTACAATACACTTCAATTTGACGAATCTAGTTATCCAATTTCTCAACATTTACCTCTCCAATGTATATAGTAAATTCAAAATTAATATCAAGCTTAAGCAAAGGAGTTTGTGAAGGAATTTTACCATGTTCTTCTCAAGAATTTGGAGGTGGTTTTGAAATGGTAGAAGAAGTGGAATATGGAGGTGAAGGAGGTGGAGTATCACCATTCCCCCCATTTCCTTTTGTAGTTTTATCACCACTATCTTCATTACCTCTTGGAGGATTTGAGATTTCACCTTGCAACCTTGCATTCCTTCATTCAAATAAAACTTTCACCATTTATTTCATATCATAAAAATATTTTCTGAAAGTTTTGTCTTCTGAAGTAAGAGTTTCATGACTCTCCTCATGAGCCATACTTGGTGAATTCCTCCTTGAAGCTTTAGGTGATTGTGTAGTTCTCATTATTGAAAGTTGAGAACTTGTCTCTACAAGTTGACCTTCTCCTCTTGTGAGCTTCAACCTAGTAAGCATCAGAAAAAAAACACTTGCAAACAATCAAACCTTCAAAACCTTTTTCTCTGATACCAACTTGATCTAAAAATGAAAAAGGCTTGTGTGTACAAATTTGCAAGTGAAATAGTTATGTGATTTAGGAAATGGGATCAAGTTACAAACACATAAACTTAATGAGTTTTTTTACTTAACATGAGTAGCATAAACAAACATAAACAACCAGCATAATAAAGAACATAACACATCAAATGATACAGGAGTTCACCCCTCTCTTGGGATACATCTCTTGGTCCAGCTTCCAATGTGTCATTTTCATTAATGCTCAAAGTGTCAAAATTAGTTCTTTACAATGCTCATAATTCAAAATAGATGGCTTCAATGGCTCCATAATGTCCAAAAACCCATAGCTGGGCTCTTCTTGCACCTGGTTTGGCTAAAAACTGAGAAAAAAACACTTCCTAGAAGTTTCTCTCCAATAGCTTGTTGTACCTGCTCGCCAAAACACACTCTGTCAAAACTGAACCTGGCTCCAAGTATTTATCATGCAAAAAACTAGCACCATGCACCGTTACACAAAACCGAGAAAATTGTCGCATTATTAGCGCGCCAAGAGACTTAACTGTCGGACATTGTGGTCGCATGGAGGTGTATGTGTCCAAGGGCTAAACCAAATTCCTGCGCCCATTTTCTTATATTTTGGAGACTCCTTGCCATGGTCATGTTGTAAGGTCATGGTGTAGTGACTGAGGGATTAACCATTGGTTCCTTGCATCGTCGAACATATGGTGTATGGTACGTTGTGAGTTCTTGACCAAGGCTAGGGCTAAGCCTCGACCCTTTCTCCACCTGACTAAACTTTGATTCAAACTTAAATATCAGTTAAGAACTATAGTTTTAAGAACCACCATGTGGTCGGGCTGGTATCCCAACCTTTTCCAAGACTTTTTCATATACATAGGTCCCAAGTTTGACCCCCGCAAACTCTATAAAATTTTACAGCAACAACCAATTAAGGGGTGCCATGTAGCAGCCTTCGATGGGCCACGTGGAACCTTCTCATTCGACCACCACTATTCCATGTGTCGACCACCTATTGTTCCACATCAACCAATGCTATGTCAACTTCCAAATCATCACCTGCCACGTGTCCAGTACGGTCCCCCTACCACGTTAGCAGTACGATCTACATAGTCACACTGTATGGATTGTACAATCATCATTTTTTTTCATGTTTGGAAAAGTGGAAAGAACACAATATATATCACATATGATGTCCATTTGAGCCTATTCAATTTTCATTGGGATCATGATGACAATATATACACAATGAATCTTTTTTCGAGCAATTTTGAGCACTTTGAATTTTGATCATATTTTGATCCCCTGGATTAGCTCGCAAGTGCCCTTGACCTTTGTGTCCACTATATAATGAATGGATTCTTGTTCCATGCAATCAGGGTTGAGCTCTGTTGCTGTCAATTGTTATGTGATCTCCGAGGTGTCTAATAATAGTGGAAAATATGGTCAGAGGAGGTCCACATTGAATAGTGGGTGCAAGCCAAGGAAGGGGGGAGTGTTGAGATAAAAATCATTATCACCCACATCCTTGGTGATATTTTAAGGCCCACGAAGAAGTGGATGGAGCTTCCTATGGGGCCCTGTAAGGCGTTCTTTCTTTAAATGTAACCAAACATTATCTCCCACCTTAAACTTGTGTGGTACCCAGTGTTTATCATGTTGTTGTTTATACTAAGCATTGGATTTTTACAAAATATCATGGACCTGTTGGCGAATGTGATGAATCCTCTCAATGAATATAGTGTCTTTGTCGACCTCAAACTAAACATGGGAAGAATCTATCTATGTGGTTGCAATAGGTAGTGCAACATCAATGGGACCCAAGGGTTAGAATCCTAGCCCGACCTAAAAGGGGCTATGGCTGGTGGAGTTATGGAGGGATCTGTTGTAGTTGTAATGAACATAGAGAAGAATATTATCCCATGTACGTGGATTCTTAGAGTTATACATGTGTAGGATGTGCAAAATCATCCGATTGATGACCTATGTTTGGCCACTAGTTTGAGGGTGGAAGGAAGTGGATTTAGTGAGCTTGGTGTCCAACAATGACTAGAGACTTGACCAAAATGTGTTGACGAACATGTTGTCCCAATTGGAGATAATGATCTGTGGTATCCCAAAATGAACCCACACTTGTTTGAAGAAGAGATTGAAAGTATATGTCTCTTTGATGCTCTTCTTGCAGGCTGTGAGAATGGCCATCTTCGAAAATCAATCAACCACCAAAAATATGAAATCATTTCCTTGCTTGGTGGATGGAAGACCAGACATGTAATCTATCGCGATGGATTTCCAAGGCATATTTGGAGTAGAAAGAGGGGTGTATAAGCCGTCCTTCTTGATGTATGGCTTGGCAATGGAACAAGAAGTGGAATATCTGATATATTGGTTGACGTCCTGTTGGAGTTTTGGCCAATAAAAATGTTTCTGTAGAGCGGCCACATTTTTCTCCATGCCAAAATGTCCCTCCTTCCGACTGTAGTGAGCCTCCCAAATCAGCTTTGTACACTCACTTGAAGGAACAAACATATGACCTAGATGGCATAACAACCATCCTGAATGTGAAAATTGGTGACATTCATGAATGTACCCAAGAGTTGATAGGTTGTGGCGAAGTTAGGATCTCACTGATAAATTTGGGCCCACTTAGATGCCTCATGCCCATAGGAATGGAGCGTGGTGGTGAGTGTAGTCACAAGAGGTCAACTAAGGAAGTCAAATACATGATTTATTCTCCATGTCTTATACTTGATGTTGAGATGGAACTATTGAAGGTATGTGGACCAATTATGATGGAGGTCGTTCTGCAATTTCCCTTATGTTTGTATGAACTGTAGAGGATTTTGATTAGTATGGATGATTGTCTCCTTTCCCAAAATGTAATGTTTCCATTGATGGTAGGATTTCACAATGGAATACATTTCCTTTTCATAGGTGTGGTATTTGAAGACAGTATCTGAGAGTGTCTCACTATGGTATGCTATTGGATGACCCTGTTGAGTGAGAATTACGTCTACAACATATTGGGATGCATCAGTCTCAATCTCAAATGATTGTTGCAGATCAGGTAAGGAGTGTATTGGAGCCGAGCACAAGCAATGTTTAATATCATCAAATGCTTGTTGTTGTGCCTTCCCCCATGCAAACATTTCCCTATGACCTCCCTTGGTCACTTGGCCTAGGGACCATGCAATATGGGAGAATCCCAGCACAAACAATCGCTAGATGTTAGAAAGTCCCAAGAAGCTTCGAAGATTGGTTAGCGTGGCTAGGGCTGGCCAATCATGGATGAATTGGATGTTAGCGGGATCCACATGTACCCCATGCTCATCTACCCAATTCTCACCAACAATGTATCCCAAGTATTGGACCCTGTTCATGCCAAAGGAGAATTTTTCCAAGTTGACATATAGTTTGTGCTTCCACAGAGTGATCAAAACCTGTTGAATATGTTGCATGTGGTCCTCCCAAGTTGTAATGAAGATGAGGATGTCATCCAGATATACCACCACAAAAGAGTTGGTGAAGGGTCTCAACACACCATCCATCAACCTCATGAAAGTGGTTGGTGTATTTTTTAAGCCAAAGGGCATGACCAACCATTCGAAGAACCTAGTGGTAGCCAGACTTTAGGTCAATCTCTCTGAAGAAATTTTCCCCCTTGAGTTGTTCAAGAAGGTCATCAATGCGGGGAATTGGGTATCGGTTCCTAAATGTGATTTTTTTTAATTCTTTGTAATCAATGCAGATCCACCATTTCCTTTATTTCTTCTGCACTAGTACAATCAGTCTTCTTCAAGGGGAGGAGTTGTTTCTGATGTGCCCCTTTTGAAGCAACTCTTGGATTTTACACTTGATTTCGTCATTTTCCATCAATGAGAAATGTTAGACTGGTCCATTAGGCAGAGGTGCACTGGGGGTTAGATCAATTGGATTCTTGACTTGGTAGTGCGTCGGTACCCTAGTGGATGAGGAGAAGATGTCTTTGTACTCTTCCACGATATCGTCCACTTGATTTTGTTGCAATGAGAGGACCTATGTAGAGGCCATGGATGTGGTGATGACCTTATGCTTACTGTGAGCATGAATCACAAAGAAGACGAACTTCCTAGTGTGTGAAATGACCTTACTACATTGCTTAGCAGAGATTAAAGAAATAGTGGTAGGCGACGCTACCTCTGGTATCTTGTACAATTGTATACCCAAAGTAATAATAACATTGCGGGGTCTAGACTCATACACAAAATGTTGCTTCCACAGATATGGTTATCTTAAAAGAACTTCAAAAACTTCAAGGGGATAAATATTACACAATACCTCATATTTGAAGGGATTGATGTCGTAGGGAAGACGACATTGTTGTTGATGCAGAGATATCTTCCTTGGAGAAGCCAATTGATGGTGTAAAGATGTGGGTGCGGTGTCATCGATAGTTCTAGCCGCTTGAGGACCTCTGTTGAGATCAGTTTCTTTTGACTTTCGTTATCGACAATGAAATGAAGTGGATCCCCCTTTACCCACATCTGTGAGTGAAAGAGGTGTTCTCCTTCCTCTGGTTCTTCTGGTTCGCTTGGTTGTACTTTTGGTGGTAGTGATAGTGGTATTGGGTTCAACATCGGTAATATGATTCCCTCATTATGGATTTGATTCAGAGTCAGAATCTACCTATGTTTCAAAATATTTCATCTTGGCCACTAGTGGCTACTTGGAGTGACATTCTTTGGTGTTGTGCCAACAGATTTTATGGTATTCACACCACTTTATTGTGTCCTTTTTCTATTTTTTTTCCTAAGAGTGGCCATCTTTGCTTTGTCCCTTGTTTTGTGGGTTGGGGCCACCTCTTCCCTGCTTTGGATGTGAGGAGTTTGCAAATCCAAACTCTCGGTTCTTCTTCTTAAATGTCTTCTCGATCTTGACAGTATATCTATAATATGCACCTAATGATACGATGTATAGAAAATCCATTTCTATTTGAATGTATCTATGCAAACATCGATGGTATTTGAGCACCATATATCATTCAGAGTCTTTGATACCCAATTTTGTGCGCAGGGTATGGAAAATATTGGTGAAATATGGTATTGTCTAGTCCCTTTCCTGACGTAGCGTGGTCCATCTTATGTACTAATCCTCATAGATTCCAATAGGGTAGTATTGTTATTTAATGGAATCCCTGAAGGAATCCTATGTAGAGGGGACTATAAATATTACATATTCCACTATGGCCCTTTTCTTAGAGTAAGTATCACACTAGTCCTTAACATGGGAGATGACCTTGAGGAGTGAAAAAGTAATATTTTCACTGTCGGAAAAATTGTGGACCGAAAAGTACCCTTCGAGCAGATTTAACCATTTATCTACAACATCCTCATCTATCATTACTTCAAATAATGGAATATAAAAATTTACTTCTACCTTGAAGGGGTTTGCATGGCCACTTGAAGAAGATGCATCTCTATTGGGCAGCTGATGAAGGATATGTGCAAAATTGTCCATCATTTCGTTCCTTTGTCGCGCAAGGGATTCCTTGAGAAACATTTTAAAAGGATCTCATCCTCCATCATCTTTCTTCTCATCCCCCATGGGTTTTTGTTGGGCTCGGTGCAACCAATATTACGAAGGCTTGATTGCTTCGAGTCCCAACTTCTTGTACTCAGATCTTGTAGGGGACATTCACAAAGAAAAATAAATGAAGAGAAAATCACTCTGATACCACTGATCTGGATTTATTAGAACAATGAAATGAATAACAGACTGAATGCAATAACACATAGATACTAAGAATAACAAGAGATATCTAATGAACAATAACTTATATTGAATAAGTAAAATAGAATGAAACTGTAAAACTATAGAACTGAAAACAACTTGCTCGAATGGTGGTAGATATCTGTGAGAAGAGATGTGACTGCTATGCTCATCCATCTGAGTAGAATGATTACAATGAGGCTCCATAGGCCTTTTTAACATTACTCAAGAATGCCAAAACCATAGACATCCAAAACCCTAACCCTAGGAGATGAAACACTAAAATTTTTGTGCCCTTGATGGGCAAGTTGCTACCTCAATTTCTCAGTTTTGTAACTTTTTCATACGCCCTCTATTTTTAGTGAGTAAACTACACATTATGTCATCAAACTCTGACTCCATCTACATTTTAACTGTGGCAAGCCAAAAAAACATTATTTAGGGCCCCAAAACGGCCCTAGCACTACAAAATTATGTACTGACATGAAAACTTTCAAAATAATCTAGTTAGATTAGGTGGGAGGCCACCAATCTCCACTTGGAAGTTGTGCATGGCTTCAGACAATACCAGAAGTGTAAAACCCATAATTACAAAGCATTACAGAAGAACGTGTTGAACTAAAAAATGTCAAGAGGAGCTAGTTGGAATAGGTGGGTGGCCACCAATGTCCACCTGGATAAGTGTGAGAGTGATTTTCCTCAAGAAATACAAGCTTGAGACCCAACTTCCTATACTCATACCTCATCGGGGACATGCACTGAAAAACGATCAAGAACATCCTACTTTGATACCACTGATCCGAATTATTTTTTCATGAAATGAGAGAGGAGATATAATAAATAAATATACATAGATATATTAGATATCTAATAATATAACAGACATATATCATAGATACAACCATAAACACAAAGATACAATAATAGAAAATTTCTATTAATGAGCAAAATGTACAAAACTGTAGAAATACAGAGTGAAAGACTCACTAGAATGGTGGAAACTTATCTCTGAGAAGAGATGTGATGACTACTCACATTCACAAGAATATGATTGTTACAATGTGGATCCAAAGGCCTTTTTATCATAAAGAAAATACAAAACCCTACCCATGGAAGATGAAAAGCCAACAGTTTTGTGAACCCCGTTTTGGGTAGTTTGGTGTATCAACTTATCGAGGGTGTGACTTTGGTATACAATCTTTGTTTGGGCGCATGATAACTCGTTGGAAAGGTATCAACAAGGAGATTGATTTTGGGGGACCAATCAAATAATTTGGCTATCATTGAGGTTCTGGATTGTGAAAATGTGTCATTTAGGCCCTCAAAATGGCCCCAGAAGTTTAGGACCTAAAACATTGCTAAAAATAGTAAATTTCCCAAACATTGTTTTGAGCCAGGTGGGATAGGTGGGTGGCCACCGATATCCACATGGATCAAGGTTTCTTGTGCTCATGAAATTATGTTTTAGGACAACAACATAATATACATCAGGAATAACCTTTTTCTCCCCTTGTTTAGTTAGAATGTTAATATTGCCTTTACCTAAGACAGTGACTTGGATATTTGTTCCAAGTGTAACTTTAGTTTAGACTGACTTATCCAAACTAGAAAAAAATTCTAAATTTCTTGTCATGTGATTACTGCACCTTGAGTCTAAATAAAATGTGTCACATGGAGTTTCTTGAGCAACATTACATTTAACTAGGGAAATTCTATGCATCGCTTTAGTGCACATCATAAACATAGGACTGGTGGGACTTTTTGCATTGTTTTATTGATATTAACCTTGCTTGTTCTGATTATATTGTATCTTTATGCACTCATATGAATAATGTCCATACTTTTTACAGTAATGGCACTGAATGTTTTATTTATCAAATCTCTCACCACTTGGATGATTGTTATTTTGATTTTGACCTCTACCACCAGTGTTTGCAGGACTGCTACTACGTCCTCCTCTAGGAGAACTCCTTCCTCTACCTCCAGAGTTATCTCTCCCCCTTCCTCTTCCATGTATTATAGATGACTGCATGGAAAATTTATTTTCTAATGACATATTTGATTTATTTAATCCATGTTCATGATTACTGAGGGAGGTTTGCAACTCATCTAGACTAAACTGACTCAGGTCTTTTTTATATTCTAAAGTCACAACAAGAGTATTAAGAGTAAGAATCCTAAGTACCTTCTCAAAAACCGTCGTATCCTCTATGGTTTCTCCATGATACTGAATCTGATTTACCAGGCCAATAACATGGGTATAAAAGGAATCTACTGAATTTGTGTCTTTCATTAATAGATTTTTAAAATCTCTTCTAAGAATTTGTAATTTTGAAGTCTTGACTTTGTCCATACCTTGATAAGAATTTTTTAATAGCTCGTGTGCTTCCTTTGCTTTATTTGTTCATGCAACTCTTGGGAGTATTCTCTCATGCATGGCTTGATGTATATAAAACATTGCCTTTCCATCCTTCTTCCTTTGATCTTTCAAGGAATCCTTATCATCTTGCATGAGGGAATTATACATTGTTTGATCTAATGGTTCCACATATCCATTTTCAACTATCTCTCATACATATTGACCCTGAAATAATTCCTTCATGGTTAAGGACCATAACTCATAATATTTTCCTGTAAAAGTGGGAGGTTGCATATTTGAAGTAGAAGCCATGCTTTCACTTTACAAGAGAGTTGTTTCTCTTTGAAACTTACTCTGATAAAGATTTCTCTGATAAACCTACTATGATACCAAATATCAAGTATATAGCACATAGATTCACTCAAGACGTCACAGTTACAAATACTGCATGGTATAATACTTCGTCATTGAGCACTCAGAACTTACTATGTAGATCCTAGATTGCACGGTAGACTGCGTGTTGTGATGATAACACTTTGAAAGTGATTTTTTTCCATAAAATCAACATTGTGCCACTCATATCACATAATCTCACAAACACGAAAGAAATTAGAAATAATCATGAATATGTCAACAAGAAAAAATACTTATTATATTACCAACTTTGAAGTTGCGTTCTATTACAAAACATAATACTGTGCAGAGCTTCGGCTCCAACAACTTCATCAAAATTATAAAATAGAGCTTGAGCTCTCAGACTTCTTCGACTCCTTACACAAATGTTGTCGCTACTAACTATCAACCAACACACTCTCTCTATGTATCTCAACTACCTACAAACTCAGACATATAAAGATGAAGAAAGAGACTTCTTATAGAAGAAAACTGACTCAAACAATTAATACTACTATAAATACGACTGGCACTATCTGCATACAACAACTAGAGAAAGATAAAATATCGGCTCATTAATAACGCTCTTGTTAACACTCTTGCTTGTCGTGTCTAACTCTGTAAGGTCCCTACTTACCATGATAGACATATTCGGTGTAAGCATAAAGCTCACAATTTATAATTAATATCTCCAACAAAAAACCATGATTTATGAAATTTCTCTATCCTTTCTACAAGAATTGAAATCGACTATATTTGGAGTGGTTTATGAAACTATGCATTTAGTTGAGGAATTTTTTTTTGAATTCATGCTTGAAGGAATGTTTGATGAGGGGATTTTATATAATTATTTGAGGATTTTGTGAAACATAACTATCTTTCAGTTAGGTTAAAGAGAAGAACATCTTTTTTCTTTAAGAAAAAGGTTCATTTCAAAACTTTTAAGGAAAGGTACAAAAATTTAAAATGGCTTCAAGTAATAGCTTTATGAAACCACAAATTGTTGTATTCACGGGAAAAAATTATGAAGTATGGGAAATCAAGATGAGAAATTTATTACATTTTCAAGATGTTTGGGAGCTTGTAGCTCATGGGTGTGCAAAACCAGCTAAGAAACCAGCTTAGCAAGCTTTGACAAATTCCCAAAAGGATCAGCTCAAACATAATAGGAAAAATGATGCAAAACCGCTACATATATCATCCAAAATGTCTTGGATGACAGTATATTTCCTAATATATTTGGAGCCAAATTCTCAAAGATAGCCCGAGACATCTTAAAAGCTAGCTATAAAGGTATTGCTAAGGTCAAGCAGTCAAATTGCAGACCTTTTAAGAATGAATTTTGAAAACTTGAAAATGAAAGAATCGGTGGCATAGACCATTACATGACTCAAGTCATGAACATAGTAAATCAATTAAGCATGAATGGTGAAGATATTTCATATTATAAAGTGGCAAAGAAAGTTCTTAGAAGATTGCCCAAAAAATTTGATGTTGTGGTTGTAGCTATTTAAGAGTCTAAATACCTATCATAGTAGATGAGTTGTTGGCATATTTGTTATCTCATGAAATTAGAATGAATATATATGATGACTCTTTGGAAAATTCTTTCAAGTCCCAGGTTTCTATCTCAAGAGGTAGAGGTAGATCAATAGGTAGGGGTAGGAGCAGTGGCCAAAGATATACAAAGGAAGATTTAGATCAAGAAAGGAGATCATTCCATATCTTGAGGGGGAGAAACAACAATCACATCAGCTTCATAGGCATGAAAAAACCAAGGTAAAATGTTACTATTTCAATAAGTTAGGTCATTATGCACATGAGTGTAAGAAGAAGAAGGATGGCCTTAGAAAACACAATGCAAATTATTCTAATACCTCTGAAAATTATGAATATTATTTATTTCTTACATGTAATGTTGCTCAAGAGATTTGTATTAATATTTGGCTGATAGACAATGGATGTAGCAATCAAATTACAGGAAATAAAAATTTGATTACAAATCTAGAAGAATAAATAAGAACCGATGTTAAATTGGGGACATATAATGTTATAAAATCTATGGGAAAATGAATGGTCAATACCTTGATCAAACAAGGCCAAAAAAAGCATATACCAGATGTGTATTATTCCCTACGATTGAAATACAATCTCATTAGTGTTGGCCAACTTACCTAGAAAGGGTATAATGTAATTTTCAAGGGAGAAGATTGCATCATATATGATAAAACTCTTAGTAATAGATTAATTACTAGGTTCAAAGTGACAAAGAATAGAATGTACCCACTAATCATGAATTATAGCAGTCGGGATGCTTCATTTTCCCAAAATGAAACATGTTTGAATGATTCTTGTTTATGGAATTTTAGATTTGGTCATCTACAATTTGGTGGCCTAAAGTTGTTGTAACATAAAAGGATGGTTGAATGTTTTCCTCCCATTCAGGGGACAACTAGTAGATGTGAAAGGTACATTCTAGCGAAGCATCATAGGGATAACTTTCCCAAGGGAATGTCTTATAGGAAAATGACACCATTAGAGTTGGCTCATACAGATCTGTGTGGTCATATGTAGACCAAGCCACTAGGAGGAAGTTATGAGTTCCTAACTTTCATAGATGATTATAGTAGAAATACTTCGGTATATTTTCTTGAAAAGAAAATTCAAACTTTTGACAAGTTCAAAGAGTTCAAGGAAATGGTATAGAAATAGAGTAGTAATAAAATTAAAGTGCTAATATTAGATAGAGGAGGAAAATATAAGTCAAAGGAATTTCATGATTTCTGCAAACAACATGGAAATAAAAGATAGTTTACAACAAGGTATATGACACAACAAACTGGTGTAGTTGAGAGGAAAAAAAACCCATCATGAATATGGCCAGAAGCATTATGAAAATAAAACACTTCTCAAATGAATTTTTTGGAGAAGAAGTAGCTTGTTCAGTTTATGTTTTGAATATGTCCCAGTAAAAGTGTAATGAACAAAGTCCCACAAGAGGCATGGACAAGTATGAGTTGTAGTGTAGCACATCTTAGAGTTTTTGGTTGTCTAGAATATGCTCATGTGCCTAAAGAATTAAGATGCAAGCTAGATGACAAAAGTGAAAAATACATATTTCTTGGGTACAATGATCAATCCAAGGAATACAAATTATATAATCCAATGACAAAAAAGGTTACCATTAGCAGAGATGTTGAATTCAAAGAATATGAAGCATGGTATGGAAGCATAGACATTATTATATTTATTGGAACAACAATACCTCAAGAAGGTGATGAAGGAGAGGATCATATTGCACAAGGAGGACAACAAGGAACACAAATCCAATCACCGGTCAGAATCACTCAAACAAGGACTCCATGAAATTATGTTCAAGGTGAGCCATATAGTCCTTCAAGTCCTATTTATCAATCAAGTAGTGAATATGATCCAACAATTTCTTCCTTAAGGTCTAGAAAGGATATAAGTTTGAGAGAACTTTATGAAGATCTAGTTGTGCATTCAAACTTTCCATTGTTTACATGCCAAATAATGTGTTTTGAAGAAGCTATCAAAGAAGAAAAATGGGCACAAGCCATGGGTGAAGAAATAAACTCTATAGAAAGGAATGATACATGGGATCTAGTATCTTTCCTAAAGAAAAAGATTGTATTGGTGGGAAATGGGTTTATAAAATCAAAGTTAATGAAAAGGGTGCAATTGAAAAATACAAGGATAGAATGGTGGGTAAAGGTTTTGCACAACAACCTCGGGTCGATTATGGTGAAACCTTTGCACCAGTTGGAAGGTTAGATATATTCAAAGATGTTTTAGAAATAACAACCCAAAACAAGTGGAAATTCTATCAAATGGATGTAAAGTTTGCATTCTTAAATGGAATTCTAGAAGAAGTGTATGTGAAACAACCACTGGGGTATGAGATAAAAGGACAAGAAGCCAAGGTATATAGGTTGAAGAAGGCTCTTTATGGAATCCAGTAAGCTCCAAGATCTTGATATAGAAGGACAGACTCTTATTTGATCAGTCACAGATTTAGCAGAAGCATCTGTGAGGCCACTCTATATACTAAAGTAAATCAACAAGGGGAAATTATAATCGTTTTCTTATATTTTGATGACATGATTTTCACTAGGAATCTATCTTTAGATGAGTTTAAAGAAACAATGAAACAAGAATTTGAGATGACATATTTTGGCTTGATTAATTACTTCCTTGGCATAGAGGTAAATTAGTTAAAATTTGTAATCTTCATTTGTCAAACAAAATATCCATTGGATGTAGTGAAAAGGTTTAGAATGATCAATTGTAAAGAAAAACCCACACCAATAGCAAGAGGAATAAATCTAAACAAAAAAGATAAAGGTTCAAATGTAGATCCCACATTGTTCAAGAGATTAGTTGACAGTCTTATGTATCTCATTGTCACTAGAAAATAAATTATGTTTGCAATTAGCTTGATTTCTAGGTTTATGGAGATACCTAAATAAACACATTGGCAAGTCAACAAAAGGATATTAAGATACATTGCACGAACAAAAATTTATGGTATTTTATACTCAATAACTGAAAATAATTATTTAATTGGCTATATTGATAGTGATTTTGTAGGATGTCTAGATGATAGAAAGAGTACTTCAATATGTATATTTAATATTGGTTCTGGTGCAATTTCATGGGCATCCAAAAAACAACCCATTGTGACAATTTCATTAGCAAAAGTTGAATATGTATCAACAACAATAACTTGTAAAGTAGTCTGGTTATGAAGAGTATTGAATGGAATTCAACAAGGACATGGAGAACCAACTCTAGTTTATTGCGAAAACAATTAATCCATAGCACTATCAAATAATCATGTGTTTCACAAAAAAAACAATCATATTGATAATAGATACCATTTTATCTAAAAACTTGTAAATAATAATGAAATATATTTGGAATTTTGTAAGTCAAAAGACCAATTGGCTAATATATTCACAAAGCCCTTGGAAAAAGAAGTTTTTAAATTTTATAGACATAATCTAGGTGTTGTACATGTTGAAGCATTCAGTAATTGTAATTAAGGGAAGTGTAGAAATGTAATCACAACTACTACATTTAAGACGGTAGGTGAACCATGACCAAACTCTTCAGGAAAATTCTTCTTCGAGACAACTTAAGAAATATAGAAAGTTTTTCATCGAGAATGCTCCTCTCAGAAACTTCTAGTAAAAAGGAGACCTTTCTCAAATTTAAATAAATCTACCACTTTTGATCAATGCAAATCCATCATGAGTTCAAGATGTAGCATGTATGCATGAGTTCTTTGAGTTTTGTAAATTATTTATTTGTTTGAAGGTTTCTTAGCTATAGCTTTAAGCTCAGTAAATGTTGTCATTTATATAACGATTAAATGATAATAATAATTGTTTGTTGATTTGAATTTTCCAAATTAGGAATTATTTACATATATGGTACAAACATCTTAATGTAAACTCAAAAGTAAACATTTAGGTTTAGAGAAATTATGTGAACTCCAAGGTAGATCTTTATACTTATATAAAGTCTTAGAAATAATGAATGGTTTAAATTAGAAAATAAATCATAGTGAGGAAAAATAAAAGTAGTAATAAGTGAATAAATTTGAGTTTAGTTATCATGATGGACATCCACAATCATGAA
>JZKD02S1676865.1:143033-158960 GCA_000966675.3 Picea glauca
TATATATATATATATATATATAAGCACACAAAGAGAGAGAGAAAATAAAGATTTGCAAGCCACTTTATTTGATTCAAATTGACACAATATATAGAATTTTTTTATTTCTTTTCAGATCCAACTTATTCTAAATTTAGGTGGAGATTTTGAGCAAATATCTCAACTATCTCTAACAAACTCAACAAAATCTAACTACATTAATGGAATCATTATCTCTAACAGCTCCCCTTAATGCTTACATTACAATTCACACAAAATAAAATTACAACACTTTGGTTTTGTATGACATGATCTTCATCAGCATTTACATACACCTTTGAACTTCATAGAAACCGCTCTTTTTCTCCCATCATCTTTGAGGTACCAATTCATTCAACACAGATACAACTTATTCATATCATCAATGATATATTTGTAGGATAAACAATTCTTGGCTACCCTGAAGAATAGTCTAGATAATGAATCATCCTATTGATATACTTCCATATGTTAAATAGACAACGAACTATGTATTTGACAGTTATTTAGGTAAGTAATCTAAATATTGAATGTACTCAATAATTGATCATACAAATTGACCCTTTACACACTCACAATCACAGAATAATAAATATAGCATACATAACCATACATAATAAATTATATAAGAGTTTCAGAGGCTCTGTATTAAATTCATTGCCGCTGGAATAATCTAGTGAGACTTCATAGAAGGCATCCGATGGATATTCATATATTGCAATGTTGGTTGATTCCTTTAGTGATCCTTTTAACAAATCTCTAGCAAGAATTTTGCAATTTAATATCATATGTCCTTTTCTTTGACAATAGAAGCTATTCAATTCAAGCCTTGTTTTAATGCATTCTCCCCTTAAAGAATAGTGAAATTTTAGCCTTTCCATTGACTTCAGTGTCTCCTACATGCATCCTCTTGTCTTGATCTATGAGTGATGCTATCATTTCATCCAGAGTTTTTGAGGGAATTTGACTTAAAGTTAAAATAACATTATCATATTTTGATGATAGACTATTTATTAAAATTTCCTTTGAATCATATTCATCTACCTCAATTCCAGTGTCTGACAACTGTCTTATAAGAGATTTTATCTCATTAATGTGATAATAAAAATATATCCCTTCATGCATTTTAAGTTTGAACATTTGTAATTTTAAGGTAAATTTTTCATTTAAGGCCTTTTTCCCAAATATCGTACTCAATTTTGTTGATATTATAGTAGTTGTGGGAGGTATTAACCTCCATGTGTAACCTTTGACTAGAATAGAATATTTTGAAAGCATGAGAAACCCTAAAAAGATGTGTAAAAACCCTAGAAAACAAGTCGACTCAGTAAAAATAATTAATATTAAAGTATTAGCCTCTAGAAGTACAAGTTGACCCAGACAGGTGACAAGAACCACTATAAATAGGAGGCACGTGAGTTCATTTGTACTCACTTACCTCACTCACTCTCTCAAGTATATAGAAAGTTTGGAGTTGCAGTGCAAGAATGGAAGATGGATCTTCTGGGGTAATTCTTGGTCTTTGTCTAGTGATATATAGCCTAAGATATGTTCCCTACCTTCTAGTATCTCTTGGTGGTATTCTTGGTGACATTCTTGGTGGTATCCTTATATCCTTGGTGGTATTCTTGGTCACTGCGGCTGGAATTGTTGTAGTTGAGTATTGTTCTTGTTTTGTGAGTTTGGGACTTTTTGTCTGGTGCGGTATCTTTGGAGAAAGATGGACTCTCTTGGTTATCTATTGGTTCTAGTGCTTCTTCCATAATCATTTTGTCTAGCAAAGGTTATAGTTCTTGGGGGTGGTTGTGTGCCTACGGTTGGGTGAAAATACTATGATATTGTTTATGGTTAAATGAGCACATTGAATATTTTAATCGGTTATGGGTGCACACTACCTTCATAACAGTCTAACAGTTGGGAGGTAGAGCAGGAATTCTTTTTCAATCTTGTCGTAGCACCAATTGTAGTTGCAACTAGGGTTTCTAATTTTGCAGCTGCATCAAACCCTAATCTAATTCTTTTGGCACCTTAAGTGAAGTGTTGAACCTAATTTTTGGAAATTCTAGTGCTTCCTAGCCTAGCACATCCTTTAGTGTCCTCAACCAGGAAAAATGTCTTGTTTGAGTTTTTGGTGAAAGTCAAAGTCAAAGGTTGACTGGTCAAAGTCAAATCCAAAGGTTGACATTTGGTAAAAAAACAATTTTGTGGTCAAAGTTGAAATTTCAGGGTTTCTATATTTTTCTAATCATTGAACCTTTTTTATTCAGTTTCTACTCTCTTCTTGTCAATATGGTGTCTAGTTTCAAATTAGACGACAAGTTGAACAATGCTACAAATTTTCAAAGGTATGCACTTGTATATTCTTTTTCAAGTTATATAGTCTAGCAAAGCATGAGTGTGTTTGAAGGGGATGTACAAGAGACCTTGTCCAAGTAGTGATCTTGTATTGAATACATTTAGAGGAAGAAACAGTTGAGGCTCTGGGTTCCAGGTTTGATTGATCAAATTGTTATGGTTCAATTTGCACGTATCAAGTTTGATAGTTGTTATAGTACAAGTAAACATTATAGTTGTGAAAACAAACTTTGAAAGGTTCTAATATAGTTAGGTATACTTGGTTTCATGCACGTACAATTGATATAGATGCTTATTTCACTTGTTTGCAAAATGAACTAACTTCTCCTTGTAGATTTTTAATGAAAAAAATTAGCAAGCTAATATTATGTCAAACACTTAAAAACCTAGAAATAATTGTATTCATAAATTTCAGAACTACATAAACTCACATTCAAAAATTTCCATAAGTAGAAATACACATTGCTAAGAAAAATAACATCGGAAATAACATAGTGGACAACAATCCACAACACATAGAAATTTAGGTAAATTCCAGGGAAAACCCCAATGCGGGGAAACCCAACGAGAGAGAGAGAGAGATATGTTATTCAGCTTCAGGAAAGTGTATTACAACAACAAACTAATAATTTCCAGCTAAGGAAAATACCTCACAGCACCGACAAACAACCCTAAAAATTATGTCTTGAAAAAACTGGCCCAAGTTCATACAGTTGTATGGCCTCCTCCAAATCCATGCCTCGAAAACCATGCCCAACAGAGTGATGTACGACCTGCACAGTATGGCCTAGCAGTAGCAAGAAAAACATAGAAAAATTCCTCGGTTTTCATTCCAAAAGGATACCTCGAAAATCATGCCCCTCTTCCTGTTGTATGGAATGTATAGATCCATACAGTATGGCCCAACAACAGGAAAATGGAACAACACTGCAAACAGAAAATCACCTTGGGATTTGTGCCCTCTTTCTCCTTGGGAAATTTTCCCTCTCAAGCTACTCACTTTCCTCTCTCAATCTTACTCAAAAAATCTCTCTAACTCAACTCCTCTCATCTTCTCAGTGTCGTCTCGACATGTCTTGCACATTACCCAATGCATTCTTTTATAATCTGAAAATGAAAATTTTCCATCCAAAGTGTCTTTTCACTTTCCCAACCCTAGATCCGAAGGCCAATATTAGATCTTTCCTTTTTCAAGATCAAGGGTCATGATCCATTCCCTCCAAAATGTCTCATTTAAAATTAAAGTGAATTTCACTTTATTACATAAGTGCTTTATTAAAATAAAGTCACTTTAAAAATAGAAGGTACACTTTATTAAAAAGTCACTTTAATAAAAGAACCTCTTAAAACAACTTTATAAAAACTATTATAAAGTTAAGTTCCTAGTAGTGTAAATATTAAGGTAACATCCGCATTCAAGACAAAACATGCAGAGTACCTCCCGAGATAAAACGCTAACACTCCCTCTTAGAGAGGGATGTACTCACTGCCATCTCCATCATATGGTTCCATCACACTATGCTCTGTAGGAGCTCCCTCTAAACCTAGAACCATCGACAACACCTGCAAAAAACTTGAACTAGAAGATCTTCTCTCAACAACATCGTGGAACCCTGACCTCACTTCATCTTGAGCATTGGTTCGATCAACCTAGTTGAGACTTCTGCTAGTGCCTAGAAGAGACTCGCTCTCTTCTCTTTGAATGCAAGACTGATACCTTGGCCCCACCACTGTCTCAGAAGCCTTGTCACGCTCCTCATCCAATGTTGAATCATACATCAAAGGCTGTCCTCTCAACATATACAACCTATTCACCCGGTTACTGATCAACCGCAGCTCTACCGGGTGCACTCCCTGCCTGTAGATAAATACATGTTGCCTCTTGAACAATACACAATATCCTACATCCTCCAAAGCTGATACTGAGAGCAATTTAACACTCAACCCTAGAACAAAGAGAACTCCATCAAGCTCCAAGAGTCCCCCAAACTCGATTTGGAATCTAACATTTCCAACTCAACGTACAACTCTCGCCATACCACCTTCATTTACCACTTGTCAGCCAGGACCAATCTCTATGAAGTCTGGAAATACTCACTAGATTCTCATCATGTGGTTAGAGGCTCCACTATCCACAATCCAACTAACATCACGTCCAAATCCTTGGCTGTTGACACTAGAAACTAGGGTGACCAAAGAAAATTCCCTATTGAACTTTGAAGCAAAGTCCTCCATGGCTATTGTAGCAGTTGTCTCAGGCCCTTCTGGTTCCTTCTTCTTCTTCCTCTCAGGACAATTAGAGGCAAGGTGCCCCAACTGGTTACAACATTAGCATCTGACTTTACTCAAGTCCCTTCCGGAAATTCCTTTCTTCTTTCTCTTTGTCGCAAGAGAAACATTCTCCTCATCTCTTTATGTCTTCTAATCACCGTTTTGAGATCTTTCTCGGATATCCTCTTGAGTGAAATCATCCCACAATATTCTCCAATCTGGTATTTTCTCACGACACACCACACACTTCACAAAGACTTCCTAATCTTTGGTGAAGCCATTTAAGGCTATCCTCACCAACTCAGAATCAGTAGTGGTCTTTCCAACAACTGCCAACTCATCTTTTACTTGAGCTACCTGGGTAAGATAAGAAGAGACACTCTCCTCCTTACCCATCTTGGTATGATGTCATTTATCCTTCAAGGCCATCTTTTGGTTCTTGTTCTTCACCTCGAACAAGTTCTTAAGTGCATCCCACATCTCCTTCGCATTCTTTTTCTCAGCCAAGTGTGGGATAAGGTGATCCTTCACCCCATCCAGAATAATCCTCTGAGCTTTGGCTTCCTTGGTCTCATGCAAGTCCAAAGAAACAGAATTTGTTGCGGGAGCTGCCACAATAGAGTTTACATAGCTATAAATTTTGTTCTCCTTGAGAACGACTATCAGTCGGACCATCCACTACAAGTAGTTGGAAATGTCATCCAACCGATCTTCAAATCTAATGCTTCCAACCATATTCCTTGTCACAACTCAAGGAAAACAATCACACCCTTTTGCCCAAAAATCACACTGCCCATTGTGGGAGACAAAGCTCTGATACCATGTAGATTTTTAATGACAAAAATCAGCAAGCTAATATTTTTTCAAACACTTAGCAATATAGAGATAATTGTCTTCATAAATTTAAGAAATGCATAAACTCACATTCAGAAATTTCCATAAGAAGAAATACACATTGCTAATCAATATAGAAGTGGAAATAACATAGTGGACATCAACCCATAACACGTAGAAATTTAGGCAAATGCCAGGGAAAACCCCAATGTGGGGAAACCCAACGAGAGAGAGAGAGATCTATTATTCAGCTTCAGGAAAGTGTATTACAACAACAAACTAACAATTTCTAGCCAAGGAAAATACCTCACAGCACAAACAAATAGTCCCAAAAATTATGTCTTGAAAAAGCATGCCCAAGTCCGTACAGTTGTACGGCCTCCTTCAAATTTGTGCCTCAAAAACAATGCCCAATAGAGTGTTGTGTGGCTTGCATAGTATGGCCCAGTAGTAGCAAGAAAAACCCAGAAAAATGCCTCGGTTTTTGTGCCAAAAGGATACCTCGAAAATTGTGCCCTTCTTCCTGGTGTACGGACTGTACAGATCAGTACAGTATGGCCCAACAACAAAAAAATGGAACAACATTGTAGACATAAAATCACCTTGGGATTTGTGCCCTCTTTTTCCTTGGGAAATGTGCCCTCTCAAGATGCTCGCTTTCCTCTCTCAAGATTACTCAAAAAATCTCTCTAACTCAACTACTCTTGTCTTCTCGGTGTCCTCTCGACATGTCTTGCACACTACCCAATGCATTCTTTTAGAATCTGAAAATGACATTTTTCCCTCCAAAGTGTCTTTTCACCTTCCCAACCTTATATCCAAAGGCCAAGATTAGATTTTTCTTTTTTCAAGATCAAGGGTCATGATCCATTCCCTCCAAAATGTCTCATTTAAAATTAAAGTGAATTTCACTTTATTATAGAAGTGCTTTATGAAAATAAAGTCACTTAAAAAATAGAAGGTACACTTTATTAAAAAGTCACTTTAATAAAAAAAACCTCTTAAAACAACTTTATAATAACTATGACAAAGTTAAGTGCCTGGTAGTGTAAATATTAAGGTAACATCTGCATTCAAAAAAAAACATACGGAGTACCTCTCGAGCTAAAAATCTAACACTCCTTTAGGAGATATCTCTTTTTTTGCTCCCGAGAAGGTCACCTTGGTAACTCTATGATGACTACCATCCTTGCTACAATATATATGTTCTTATGAAAATTCTATTAGAAATACATTTTCTCTTGTTTTTCTTATTCTAAGAAGGTCACAGGCGATATATCTGAGAAGGAGCTACAATGACAGTTGCAAACATGGAGCGGATGACTCCATCAAGTGGTGAGGCACGTGATCTCACCAAGTACCAATTCTAAAGGATGCGTGTAAAGAAAAAGTATTTTTGGATCTGATACATTTATATGTGTGTGGACTAATGTCAATGTCCTCACTAAGCAGAGAGTACACCTCCAAGGAGGTTGTTTCCTTTTGTAAAGCAGTCAGGATTAGGAAGAGGCTAATTGTCCTACTTAATCCTTAACATAATGGTGTGGCAGAAAGAAAGAACCGTTCCATTGAAGAATTTGTTAAGGAAATGATGAATGACCATAATCTATCCATGTTTCTATGGGGATAAGAAGCTATGAAATCCATATATGTTCAGAATAGAAATCATCATCGTACATTGAAGAACGTGACTTCGGAAGAAGCCTTCTCCAGAAAGAAGAAAGTGTGGAACACTTAAGGATATTTGGTTTTCCTATATATATCCATGTTCCCAAGGAAAAAAGAAAGAAGTTGGAAACTTCAGGAAAGAAGGGAATATTCATTGAATATAGTGAGTAATCAAAAGATTATAGAATCTATGTTCCAGTTCAAAAAAAGGTTGAAATTAGCAGAGATGTTACCTTTTATGAAAAGATTTCCTTCAGAAAATATATAGAAGATTCCATGGATTCCAACGATGAAGAAGAACATGAAGGTCCCATGGAAGAAACTACATGTTCTCCATAACATTCCAATGAAGATCCAAAACAACCACTTGAATCTGTGGAACCAATTATTGTACCTAATACTAGAAACAAGCAGTAAGACATAAATCCCCTAGTGGCACCTTTAGGGAGAGCAAGCGGTCCAAAATATTCTCTAGTTATGTGGAACTCATGACAATTATTGTCAATGGAGAATCTTCCACCTTTGAATAAGAAGTTAATAAGAAAGAATGGAAGCAATCTATGATGGAATAATATCAATCCATCGTGAAAAATTGTGTATGGGAAATTGTGTCTAGACCTGAATGAAAGCTTGTAGTCACTTTAAAATGGGTTTACAAGATAAATCATGTTGTAGATGGGATTATTGATAAATACAAGGAAATATTTGTGTCTAGAGGGTTCTCCCAATAGGAGGGAGAATAATATGATGAGATGTTTTCTCCGGTTTCCAGATACACCTCTATTAGAGCCATCATATCTCTTGCAGCATACATGGGTTGGAGTTTACATCATATGGATGTAAAGAACGATTTTCTCAATGGAGTAATTGAGGAAGAAGTATACATAGATCAACCTCAAGGTTTTGAGGTACACTCGAGAGAAACCCATGTATGCATATTAAAGAAGGTCTTGTATGGACTCAAGCAAGCTCCAAGTGCTTGGTATGCACAAATTGAGAGTTACTTGACAAGACTTGGATTTTTCAAGAGTTATGTTGATCCAAACCTTTATTACAAGGTTGTGAATGATGCACCTGTGATTATACTACTATATGTTGATGATTGTTTTTGACACATATAGAGCCTCTCATTATTCACTGTAAGAGGGAGCTAGCCTTTGAATTCGATATGAAGGATCTTGGTCTCATGCACTATTATTTGGGACTAGAAGTATGGTAGAAGCACAGTTAAACATTCCTAAGGCAAGGGAAGTATGTTGTAAATATACTTCAGAAGTTTGGGATGATGGATTGAGGATCCATGGAAACTCCCAGGGTAAAAGATATGAAGAAGTTGAGAGACTTTGATTTTGATCCAATAGATTCATCCCTCTATTGGCAGTTGATTGGGTCATTGATGTATTTGGGTAATACTCGGCTGGACATTTTATTTGATGTCAACACATTGAGTTATTTCTAGGTGGAACCTATACATGAGCATTAGATAGCTACAAAGCACATTTTGAGATATCTTCCTGGGACACTAAATTATGGTTTTAGATATGCCTCAAACAATGACATACAACTGCATGGATTTACTGATTATGATTGGGCGGGGAATGAAGATGACATAAAGATTACCTTTGGTATATGTTTCATTTTGGGATTTTCTATGATATCATGGGATAGAAGGAAAAAAAAAATTGTTGCACTCAACACTGCAAAAGTAGATTATATTTCAACTTGTGATGCTTGTACGGAAGCAATATGGCTCGGTAAGATGATTTATGGACTATTTGATCAGGCGTTTGATACAACTATGATATATTGTGATAATTATAGTTGTGTGAATCTTTCAGAGAACCCTATGTTCCATGACAGGTCGAAGCACATTGAGGTCAAGTATTGTTTTTTCTGTGATAAAGTCCATATGGGAGAAATAATTCTCCAGTACATCTCCAATGATGAGAAGACAACTGATATTTTGACAAAGCCTTTTTCCAAGATAAATTTTACATACTTCAGAGGGATTGTTGATCTGTATCATGCTAGTATAGAAGCTAGCTTAGATATGATGCATTAGGATCATTCTAGTACAAATTAGAGATGATGCATATGTTTGAATCACATAATGCTAGTATAGCTTAGATATGATACAATAACATCATGATAGTACAACTTAGAGATGATGCAAATGATTCGCATCATTCAAGTAAATCTTAGATATGGTGTGTTGACACCATGATAGTATGGATTAGAGATGATGTAGAGACATTGATATACATCATGCTAGTATAAATTATAGATGGCGCATTGACACCATGCTAGTATGACTTAGAGATGATGAAAAGTCATTGATCTACATCATGATGCTACAGGTTAGATATGACTCATTTACATCATGATAATATGACTTAGAGATGATGTAGATGATACTCCACATAATTCTAGTACAACTTAGATATGATGCATTCACATCATGCTAGTATGACTCAGAGATAATAAAGTGGAGAGAATGGTACGTGTATCCCATTGCGAGGAATTCAACATATGTTGGGACAATTATTATTCTAGGACATATGTTCGGATTATAAGAATGGTCCTTGTATCACTTTGTTGAGTGAGTGAATTATGTGAGACACTCTATTGAGTCCACTGAGTCCAGCACATGAATTATTCATCATTATGCCCGATTACTCAGATAGAGTATGGCCTCGAGAGATGATGTAGACGATGATATGATTTGATTCTTGGAGGTTGTTGTATTTCATGGTGATAGCTTGTGTAGCTATTAGTTGATTACAGTGGAGACTATGTATCTCTGGACAATAGTTATGTACTATTGTGGTGGATATGTTCCACTGGTAGTGATTGTGTGTCACTAGATAGTAGTTGTGCGATACTAGGATTGGTTTTGTACCACTCGATAGTAGTTGTGTACTAATATGGATCAACACCGTTGTGATATATTAGATGGAATTGTAGTAACTCTGTACTACTACTAGATTTCCATGGAGAATATCATTATTGTTGAAGGTCTTTCCTAGGATGGTGTGCCAACCAGTAGTGTTGGTGGTGATTGCTATCTAGATGGATGGTGATGATGATGCTCGTGAATTGATCTATGTGATCATGAGATAGCATGTGTGGATATGATGATGCTACCTATAGTATGGTCTACAAGACTATGTGGGCCTTTTCCATACCATGTGAAATGGATAGATGTGTTTGATACCATTACAGTTAATACCTCCCTAGTTAGGAGTGAGTGTTGATATTATGGTAGTTCTTGGAGGTATTAACCTCCATGTGTAACCCTCATATAGAATAGAATATTCCAGAAGCAAGAGAAACCCTAAACATATGTGTAAAATCCCTAGAATACAATTTGACTCAGTAAAAATAATTAATATTAAAGTACTAGCTTCTAGAAGGACAAGTCATCCTAGATAGGTGACAAGAACCACTATAAATAGGAGGTGCTTGAGCTCATTTTTATTCACTCACCTCACTCACTATCTCAAGTATAGTGCAAGTTTGGAGATCCATCTGAAAGAATGGAAGATGGATCTTCTTGGGTGATTCTTGGTCTCTGTCTAGCGCTATCTATCCTAAGATATGTGCCATGCCTTCTAGTATCTCTTGGTGGTATTATAGTATCTCTTGGTTGTATACTTGCTATAGCAAGAAAAACTCCTATGGACTACACTAGGGTTCAACATGTAGGTAGATCTAACCGTCTAAAAGTCTCCTACTTTTTATAACTACCCCGAATATACCCCACATTCATGCATGAAATACAAAGTGAAAAGATCCGGTAAATTTACCTTATACTCTTCATCCGGTGTCGATCCTTTCATGTTCGATTGCTCTGCTGACTACAAGTCTCCTCCCAAGGATGACCTTCATTCACAAACAGATAAACAAGGAATTATAAATATGCATCTCAAATATGAATCATAGGTTATATGTCAGTATAAAACATAAATCAAACATAGATATTTGACACATCATATTTCAAGATAGAAAAAGTATTCCTTTTAGTAATATCACAATGTTTACATATAATGAGATCGACGACTGCTCCTTGAACCTGGTCCGGGATCCTCTTCACCATGCTCCAACTTTTCTTCCAAGTATCTTTCTTCTCTCACACTTCTTCTAAGGAAATGACATAGGCTTATGATTGAGGAAAAAAGGCAGGAATGGGAAATTCTGATGTAAATCTCACAAGGTGGCTGCAAATTCTTGGGGCAAGGAGGGGATATGAAACGGGTAGAGTTTCTCTGTTCTTATGCTTGGATTAGGAATGAGACCCCAACACCTCATTTTATATGACAAAAGGATGGTTATTCGGTTGGGTGACAGGCTATAGGCAGTGGAACAATTGGGAAACTGCCCAATAGCCCATAATCTCAACGAATTCCTTGCAACGTTTTAATTTTTGCAACATTTGTGGGTATACGCAAGATATAATGGTGCAGATTGCGTAAGTACGTGAGTTGTAGTGGTGAATCAAGCGTGTGTAGTGGTGAAGAAAGCATGTGTAGGCGAGCAGTAATGGTCCAGGGCATGTAGATCTTCAAAAATAATGTTTTTAAGAAGAGTTGCTCAGTGATGGCTTGGCAAAAATAGCAAGTACGAGGGCCAAATGCCAAGTGTGCATGTATGGTGAAATTTAAGGTTATAACATATGCCCTCTAATGTGTGAGTTCAGAAGAGCATTTGATGGCCGAAATACATTACAAATATTCACCAACATACGAAGCAAGTGAGCCCGGGACCAAAATTTGGGAGGTGCCATCTGAAAAAATAACAATTGTCTCACCGAGGTGGGCATACCCATGCTCGGGATGAAATTAATCATGATTTCCAATCAAATACATTTCATATCCATGTCATATAATGATATAAAGTGTAGCTGTGAGCAATACACAGCGGATCTACATCTCAAAATCAAAGATATACATGTATAGTATCCATATTCAAGAAGTTACTGACGCCTGATGGCTGGAGATGAGGTCTTCAGAGCTCTAGCAACAAATTCAAGATATTAAAACTCGGGTAGGATTGTAATATGAGTGTACGACTTCACTACCCAGAGGTCTTTGATGGCTCATCAGGAACAGACAAGAGGATATCAGTGATCAGGCAGAGAACTTCATTGATTTCGAACAAGGACTTGATTGGAATTTTGGGTTGGTTAGGCATGAGGGAAAGAGAAAAACTATAGAAGGGATGACTCAAGCTGAGTAAAACTTCCCTTCGACAATATCACAAAATATGATCAGACTCAGGCATCATGGCATTGACATAATTTCACGATGCAGGAGGCAACGCAAACTCTCCATGTGTTTGGAAGGATAACCAAATGGAGGAGGACACAACTCTTTGTAGTGAGAACAAATTACTAAGGTCATATTAAATACCAAATCTTGACGAACAAACAAAATGATGTCCTTTGTCCAAGGGTGACTCATTGTGCTACCATAAAAAGAAAATAAATTTCCCATCCTTTTTTGGGGGTATATTTGATTTTTTTGTCTTTTTCAATATTTTGAAAGAGCTTGAAAAAGAATAAAAGAATGCTATGTTACAAAGGAGGAAGGAGTGTCGCAAGCATACTAGTTCCAATCGCAAGGAACACACTAATGCTCAGAGAAAGGAGACATGTGCATGAAAAGGACACTCGGGGAAAATTCCTCCATGGGTCAAGGTGTCAGGTTGGAGAGGCAAAGTGCTACAAGGCTTGCGTATAAGGCATGCTTCAAAGTTTCAGTTGAGAGAAACATGGAGCCAAAATTAGGACAAAGATGGAAATATGAAAATGTGATTAGCAGGACACGATGAAACCCCCTTCAATGTATTTTTCACGAGCCCAAAGAAGGTAAGCTCGGTGGTTTTTCATTTTTAGAGAGTCTGAAAAGGCATAAAAGAAGACTCTGTAAGGGTACCTTTTTCGTAGGTATTCTAGTCAGTTCGAAAAAGGGCTAAACTAGCACTGAAAATATGTCTATTCAAAACCATTTTAACGAGTGTGACAAAGACAACATCACTCGGAAATCTTCTCAATTTTAAGGAGTCTGAAAAGAGCTTAACTATGGACTTGCAACCTTTTTCTAGATTTAGTCTTCTTAGCATGAAAACGTATAAAATCTGCTTAAGACAACTCTCCTGGTGAGACAAATATCCCGAGATGTATCATTTTCCTCCTTAATCTATTGGCCAGAAAAAGGGGTAAACTCATGCCAGTAGATGTTTTTCTAGACCAATTTAACGAGTGTGAAAGAACAAAGTCACTCGATGATATTTTCAATTTTAAGGAGTTTGAAAAGAGCTTAACTATGGAATCCGTATAGTATGTTCTTCTAGACCAATTAACAAGTGTGAAGGAACGAGGTCACTTGACAATCTTTTCAATTTTAGGGATTCTAAAAAGAGATTAACTATGGACTCTGTGGGTGTTCCTTTTTCATAAATTTAGTCCCTCAATCCTGAAAAAGGGTTAAACTTATACTTGAGAATACTCTTCTAGCAAACCAAAGTTCGTAGAGTGTACCTTTGTTCGTAAAATTGACCATCCAGACTGAAAAGGGGGTAAACTACCGCTAGACAGATGTGCCTTCAAGTTTTAATTTGGTGAGTGTGAAGGACAATAAGATCGATCGACAATCTTTTCATGTTTAGAGAGTCTAAAAAGGTATTAAAGAAGACTCATTTTTGGGGAGTCTCGAGGGTGAGGCCAAGAGTGATGAAACATCAAACATATGAGGCTCAATATCGTAATCAGAACAAGACTAATAAGGACTCTCGAGACTAAAGTAATTGAGGATGGCATGGACGCCAAATGTAAAAAGGATCTACCTAGGGCATCCATGTAGAGGTAGGCTCTACCACCAAATTATGAAACTTCTAAAAAAGTAATGGAAATTCTGTGTTGCAATTTGGTGCGCTCAATCCTATGGCAAAGAAGAAAAGACAATGAGATGCAAAAAGTGGAGGTGGAATCCTGACTTAAATGCAAAAAGTTGGAAAAATGACTTTTACCAAAGGACCTTTAAAAGTGACCAATTTCTCAAAAAGTTTTCCAAATCAAAAGTGAAGTGTATTGTAACATCCAATGAGAAACTCAAGAACCATGCTAAATGATTTTCAAGCCAGAAAAAACGACAAAAGAGTTCAAAAAGTGGAAAAAAAGGACAAAAAATTCTAAAATAGAAGCTGATAGTTCATTTTCACCATTGCAAATTGAGAATTAACCAAAAAGCCAAAAACACCCCTTTGCTAAAAGAGATGATTCTGGGAGCTTCAGAGGACGAAACAAACTTCCACTCAGAGAAAGTAAGTACAAATCAAACCCTCTCGAATTTCAATACTTTATTTTTGCATTTATTTTAGTTTTTGGGGGGGCTCGCACTCCTAAAAGGGAGCGGCCCTACGTGTACGTGGGTTGTCCAAGGACAAAATGTGTATTCCCGTGGGCAGAAAAAAATCTACCCATGTGCATACATGACTATGTCCAATATAGCCTGCATACACCCTCAAGAACA
The DNA here is from genome assembly GCA_000966675.3 of Picea glauca. Classification (NCBI taxonomy): domain Eukaryota; kingdom Viridiplantae; phylum Streptophyta; class Pinopsida; order Pinales; family Pinaceae; genus Picea; species Picea glauca. The sequence continues at coordinate 157,709 of JZKD02S1676865.1, forward strand.
TGGAAAAAGTAAAAGTACAAGAGTTAACTCCCCTTTGAACTTGTCATTTGGTAGGATGTATGTCCACTAGAGAGAGAGGGAGCACGAAGACATTGATATCTTGGTCGATGAGGACCCTGCAGCTATGGCCACATTAAGATAATGCGGTTTGTGGAAGTTCTTTTGGTGTCGATTCATGAGGGCACAACCCAGGTTGTTGAATGCCTTGGTGGATTATTGGCACCCTGACAATGAGGTGTTCATGCTTGAGGGGTAGTCATTGACTCCAACGACTGAGGACATTTACTTTCTGACTGGCCTCTCGAGGAGAGGTGAAATAGTCAACATTGTTGAGTTGATCATACTACATTGTGATTCCAACACTGAGAAAGTAGGTTCTTAGGTACCAATCCACAGGATCACCAACCTATCACTAAAAGTGATAGTTTTACTCACGCCTTTCGGGTGCACATGCATTGTGCAGTGTAGTGATTAAATGCATGAATCTTCGACTAGAGCACGACCATGCTTGATTACATGAAGAGACAGCTCACCGAGTGTTGTGGGTGGAGTAACAAGAACTTCAATTTCGGTACCATTTTATGTTCATTCTTCTTTGAGAGGGTACCTGGTCTTAGTCCACGAGAGAGAATGCAGGGGCATGTGGCCTCCAGCCCAGCAGTGTGTAGATGGGCAGCATTTCTATTGTGACAGGGGGGTGGAAGGACCATAGAGGCATTCAATGATACATTTTTTGACTGGTGGGCACCGTAGATTCTGGCAATAGAGGACTACCCCTATGTCGGGATCAACTTTTCCAGGGATTGGGACATGCCTGTACTTCCTGGAGACGAGCGAGGAGAGATGGGTACGTTTGTTTTTAATGTTATTTAATTTTTAGTTTCTTTTTATATATATCATTTTTTATGTGAATCAGAGTATCTGACACCTATGTATCTTCTTATGTATAGATGTGGGACTAGTGCATCCAACAGACTTCTCGAGGACCAGGCAACATCCTTGACCAGAGGCAGTACCATCCATAGTCATCGGACCAGCAGTAGCAGTAGGGGGACCTCCAGCCAGAGAGGATGAGAGAGTGTTGAGACGGGTGGAGCAGAACCTCACCACGCTCACTCATATAGTGCCTATAGCTGAGATCGAGGATCTCCCACCATCGATGCAGCCTCACGTAGTTGGGGTGGAACGAACCTGGGTCCATCTTTTCCGACGTTTGTAAAATGTTTTCGTTCACTATGGCAGGGCCAATAGG
>JZKD02S1676865.1:174917-192751 GCA_000966675.3 Picea glauca
TTCATCTCATTATTCCACAATTAAGCATGGGTTCTCTTACTCCACAAAGTGTCTTCCCGTGAGGGCTTTCACCATAAGGGGACCACTTTGAAGTTCATCCATATTTACTTCTTATCAACCATGACAAAACAATAATGAATCATATTTACATCAAACACTATTGGGTACATTTACCCAAACCTTTGTTCTACGTGTCTTTCTTCAAGGGTTGACATCAATGACAACCAACCTCAATCAACAAAAAGAACTTCATATACTTATAAGGTGCAAGAAGAAATGATAACAGAACAATATGCACCTCATTTCATCTAGGTACCAACACCATACAATAATGTGCAACAATAGTACAACAATACTTGACCACAATACAATAATGTGTAGCCATAGTATTACCTTGTGCAGTATAACTAGGTACCTCAATATAATGCACCACGAGGAGATTGAGGTGGATATAGAGGTGGAAGATGAGGTAGAGGACCAGTAGTGTTCCACAACTTCCAGCAACCAGGACATGATGCAATGGATTGTCCACTTTCACCAATGACATGTATGAACTATTGCTCAGCATACCATGACACAAAAGACTGCGAAACACTCTTGGGAAAGATCCAATAAAAAATGAACTAGAAGAACCAGAATGTTAGTGGATTTTTGCAGAAACTAGAAATGATGGGAGAAACATCAATATAGTCACTCGAGGAGGATCCAAGACAGGAACTAATGAAGAAAAATAAGATCCAACGTAACACCAATAGGTTAAGAAGAATACTAAGCCATATAAGCAGTTTAATGCACAGAAATAAAATGAAACATTTAAGGAGGCTAGAAATGAGTTTCTCAAGAAAATTGTTTCATCTACATCAACTGCATTGCAAAATCAGAACTCACCAATGTACGATATGCCCTCCTGAATGGACCATACTAGTAAAGGACAACCTTTAGAGAAGTAAGTACCATAAAGATGTTTATGCAATCATGTGTTAAGTTATTGAATGATCCATCATCTTCTAAGGCCTTACAAAATCTTCTGGAAAGATGCAACATAGAGGTAGAAGGGAAGTTAGAGCATAAAACAATCAATCGTCTCCATACGGGAAGAAGGACAACTAGAGAATTCATACTAAATGTTGATATTGTGGATTTCAACATGAGAGATATTATACTGGACATAGGCTCTGAAGTAAATGTATTTCCTAAGAAGACATGGAAGTGTATGGGAGAACCCACACTAGGCTTTCCACCTATCTAGTTGAAATTATAAAATCAACACAGAGAGTTACCAATTGGAAGAATTAAAGGTGTGACAATATATTTGGATGGAGTGCGCACTATGGTAGATTTTGAAGTAATAGAGATAGTAGATGGAAAAACACCTTAACCAACATTGATTGGATTGTATTGGGAATTTGATAACCAGGATATAATCAACCTGAAGAAAATAAAAATGAATTTTGAATCAGGTGAATATAGATTCATTGCACCATTGGATCCTTCAAAATGAGAAAGGGTTGTAGAGGCCACTTGTTTTCATCTGGAATAAATAAACCAGCTATATAGAACCATCGTCTGAGAAGAGGATTATGTTAAACCAACTATAGATGTACTTATTTGGAAAAGCATTACATCATGTGCTTCTGACTTAGACATAGGTTTGGAGAATTGGAAACAATGATTACATGAAGTTTCCCCAAGGAGATGTGCAAGAATAGATCAGGCAGTAACATGGGTTGGTACAGAGGTAAGAGAACCCCCCAATTTTCATGGGCTAAGTGACTTAGATGAATTATTGACAAAATATGAAGAGGAAGTGTTAGAAAATCATAGGCTCTTATCCCTAGATATTTCACTCAAGGCAACACCTTCAATATGGTCAGATGCGCACAAAGAAGAAACTCGGGACTGGTATCAATGTAAATGACTACTGCGCATTCAATTTGGCACAGAAAAAGGGAGAAATAAAATGCAGAGGCATGATGGGAAAGGAACAACCATGGAACAATTGGAGAAGTGCAGGACACAATGGATGATGAAACCACCAGAGGAATGGCCTCATCACTTTATCCATACATTAGAAGGGATCCCATGGAACTAGTATATGGACCTGGATATGTGCATAGGTACTACAAAATGGACAAGATTACAACAAAATTTTGTAGTAACTTTCTCATTTGAACATGAGAACCCAAAAAATGATTCAACGCTGAAGCTGATACATGGAGTGATATTTATTGATGAAATAGAGGTTGAAATCATGACAAAATATCAACAACATAAAATACAAATAGTTAATGACTTACTCTCATACTATCATGTCGAAGAGGAAGCACCAGATGATGATGATCCATGCAACATTTAGATTACAGAGATTCAAGGAGATAGAGAACTGGAAGGTTTATCTCTTGATTCATAAGTATTTGATGCACCAATCAAATTTAAGAAAGTAAACATTGGGACGAATGACAATCCTAAAATGGAAAGTATTGGAGACTATTGGGATGAGAAAACATTAGAATGAATAACAGAGTTATTGTGTGAATAAAGTGACCTATTTCCAACAACCCTTATATAGATGAAAGGAATAGTAGGGGAGCTAGGTGAGATGAAGATACCCCTCAAACCTAAGGCTAGACCTGTCAGGAAAAGACCCTATAGACTGAATCTAGTATATAAGTAGAAAGTGAAAGCACAAATCAACCAAGTTGGAAGTTGGTATCATAGAACCAGTATAGGAATTTGAATTGATCAGTCCTATGGTAGTCCAAGAAAATAAACAAGGGGGGACAAGGATTTGTATAGATCTGAGGAAACTCAATGATGATTGCTTACATGACCCTTTCCCTACCCCTTTTACATATGAAGTATTAGAGAATGTGGGAGGCCAGGAAGCATATTCATTTAAATATGGATTCTCAGGTTGCCATCATATTAAAATAGCTCTAGAAGATAAGTATAAGACTACTTTTTATACACAATGGGGATCGTACAAATATACAGTTATTCCATTTGGACTGAAGAATGCACCAGCCATATTTTCAAGAGTAGTCATAGCTTCTTTTAAGGAATTCATACATCAGTTTCTAGAAGTATATCTGGATGACTAGACTGTATATAGTCTGTTAAAAGACCATGTACAAGTGTTAAGACTCATGTTTGAAAGATGCAGGCAATGTCAAATCTCATTAAACATGAAGAAATGCATTTTCGGTACACATTTTTGGATATTGTTGGGACATATAGTGTGAAAACAAGGTTTACTAGTGGACCTTTCTAAGATTGCAATCATTGTAAATTTACCACCACCAAAATCAATCTGTTGGTTAAGAGAAACACTGCGACATACATGATATTACAAAAAGTTTATAAAGGGGTATGCATAGATTACTGCACCAATGGAAAGATTATTAAAAAAGGACACCATATTTCAGTGGAATGAGGATTGTTAGCAAGGATTGGACACTCTGAAAGAAAATATGGTCACAACACCTATGTTAGTATTTCCATATTGGGAAAATACATTTCATGTGCATGTAGATGCATTAACTATAGTACTTGGAGCAATTCGGGCACAACCAGGAGTAGGGGACATAGACCATCCTATATCCTTTGTAAGCATAAATTTGTTGTAATCTGAGTAAAATTACAACACCATAGAAAGAGAAGGCCTAGCTATGGTATATGCACTTCATAAATTCAGGAACTATTTACTGGGAAAACACTTTAAAATGTTCACAGACCATTATGCCCTCAAATATCTAGTCAACAACACAATGTTGGGGGAGAGGATCTGTAGATGGATATTATTATTCCAAGAATTAAATTTATAAGTAATAGTTAAACCAGGGAAGTTGAATGCAGTACCTGATCATCTTTCAAGGGTAACGAATGAAAAAGAACCTACTTATTTGGAAGACAACTTCCCTGATGCACAATTATTTTCAGTATAGATAGTTGATGAATACTTTGTTGATATTATTGAATATTCAAGTACAGGGGTGGTTCCACAAGACTTTAGCACCACACAGAAGAAATAATTAGTAATTAGAGCTACAAACTATCAACTCATTGCATATCATTTATACAAGATGGGCGTAGATAGTATTTTGAGAAGGTATGTGTTGGAACATGAATGACATAGAATTTTGGCAGAATCTCATGAACGTATAGTTGGAGGACACTATGCAGGAAGGGCCACTGCGTAGAAGGTATTATGTGCAGGATTATGGTGGCCAACGATCCATAAATATGGCATGGAATATTTCCAGAACTATGGTGTATGTCAAAGGGTTAGAAAACCAAATAGAAGGGATGAAATTCCCCTAAGACCACAAGTAACTATGTAGGTATTTGAAAAATTGGAAATAGAATTTATTGGACCCATTAATCCACCAACAAAAAGGTCAAGAGCTAGATATATCATTACTGCGACTAAATACTTAACAAGATGGGCAAAAGCAGCACTAGTCAAATATTGTAGCACAGAGACAACAACACACTTCTTGTTTGAACAAGTGATCACCATATTTGGATGTCCCATAATATTGATGAGTGACCAAGGTAGTCATTTTATTAACAACACCATCAGGGTGATGACTGAGGAGTTTGAAATCTATCACCAGAAGAGTACACCATATTCATCCTCAGGAAAATGGAACAATAGAATATTTCAATAAGATTTTGGAAAATACATTGACTAAGATTTTCAGTGTTAACAGGGATGATTAGGACTTCAAAATACCAATAGTACTATGGGAATAGAGGACCACATGAAAGAAATTGATAAGACAAACACCATTCAAACTGGTGTATGGGAAGGAAGCAGTGGTTCCATTAGAATTTATGGTACCCATTATGCGCGTAGTAGTGATTACCAACATGATAGAAAGAGGCATGGTATAGGAGAGTCTAAGCCAACTAATGGAAATTGAAGAGGAAAGTGTTTTGGCAGGATTTTACTAGGAATTACAGAAGGAAAGGGATAAAGCCTAACATGACAGACATATAAAAAAGAAGAGCTTCAAGGAGGGAGACTTAGTTCTTCTCTATGAAAACAAATTTTTGCAACACCGTGGTAAGTTTAGAGTGAATTAGCTAGGGATATATGAAGTAAATATTGTCACATATGGGGGATATGTATAGCTAAAAGACTTAGGAGGAAAAGAACTGAAAGGAATGATCAACGGTAGTCGACTGAAAATGTACAGGGAAAGTTGACCTACTAACCCTTAAAAGTTACAGCATAGTAAGAAAGTCTTTTAAATAGTGTACTATAGTAGATATTAGGACATAAAAATAAATAAAAAGTAGAAAAGGAAGAAAAATGAAGACAAAAGTAGAAAAAGAGGAAAAATACAAAATACCAAGAAATATCGTGCGTTGTAGGAAGTGGAATCAGTGAGACAAAAATAATAGGCGACTGGGCATAGCATATGACTGATAGGAAGAAAAAACAGTGCACCAAGGGAAAATTCACAAAAGAAATGTACAAAGCACCGAAAAATTTATAGCGCACCGGAAAATGGGCCAACGGTCGGAAAGCAAAAACTGGTCATCAAGGTAAACAGGAACGAAGTGAGCATTTATGAAACTTAATGAAGCATGATTGGAAACCTTTAACAGATTTATGACCATCAAAGATGCATCTCCGAGAATATTCATGGAAATTACGACACCCCATATATAAATAAAACCTGGGTTAATCGATACATATTGTGAATTTACATACCTGTGAAGTTAAGGAGCACGAAGACAGGTGGTGAATAGGTGAGTTTACATATCGTAGCAGTCGAAGTTCAACCAGAGAAGGAAGAGGTACCCACAATGGCACCTTCAATGGTCGACCCACTTGGCAAAACACCATGAAAAACACGTAGTAGCCATAGGTCATCATAGGAAACCACAGAGGTAGAACATGCATTCACGTAGACATAGGGAATCATCGATGTCAACACAATTCCCTTGCCATAGACTGAAACCATGAGTGCCACGCTAGTAGAGGAAGAGGGGCATGCCCCAACGATGTTTGGGATAGACATCGACTTGCATGATATTGCAAGGGGCCAGGACCCATTAACAACAAGAAACCCATAGAAACCTTCTAGGACAGAAGCAACACACAAAAAAAATGGTGTTGACAGTGAAAGGATAGAATCTGACGGGCCAATGTTATAACCTATGGTGGGGTCTACGCTTCAAGAGGAAGTACAACTTGAAGATATCATGAGGTAACCAAAGTTGGGATGGGAATAAAGACAACCAAAGGTTGGGAAATATAGCATGCCAACACAAAGAAAGGGGAAACAACCCATCTCTCAGTCCCTGCACAAGCAACCTAACGCCTCGATCGTTTTGTCACTCATTCCAGATGGGGTGCATGCCATGCCAAGTTTACTAGGTTGCGTCGAAAGGTTATGATATGCATACAATGACGTGTCTAACACCCACAAGTTCCCATAATTTCCACAACATGTGTATATGGAGATCCTGGGCATAAGACCGTTAGGAGATCCAGTGTTGCAGCCAAAGTAATGGGTGGTAGGCTTGGAAAATAAATGGATTCTTAATTTCCTGGAGATTCCTCATTTCAAAAGGGGGAAGGACATGAACAACTGCGTCAAGTAGTTACTCGAGGTCCTCCATGGAGGATTTTTTTGGTCGGATGAACCAGTCTCCATCGATGTCGAATTAATTTCATTCATCACAGGACTGACATCAGATGGCGAGAATCATGTGCAATACATGGATGATAAAAAAAAGTAAAAGGCACTCATGGTAGATATGAAGAAAAATTATGGGACATAAATGGGATTGCGTCGCATTATCATAAAATAGATTAGTGATGCAGCCACCAAGATGGAAAAAAAATTAATGGCATGCAAACTCCTTCGAAAATATCTTAAGGAAGAGGTTCATACAGGAGTTTTTGGAGCGACAGTGCAATGTGCAAACGAAACCATGCTCAGTTGGACCCCATACTTATTGAATTTATTCCTAGATGATTACAAGTATGTTTAGGACTTGGGAATCAAATTCCACTATTCATGGCTCATCATATTGATAGCACTAATTGGATGGAAATATCCCACATTCTCATATTTCTGTGATGGATTAGGATGATGTCACACAACATGATACAAATCGTTGGAAAGAAATTCTGATCGAAAGTAGAGAAGTGGTAATGCCAACATTTTTTATCGATATTTTAACGATATGCAAGAAAATATAGCCAATACCTGGAGAATATCTCCTGAGGTGGTCATGTAGTACCAAGGGATAGCCAGCTTTAAGGCTACGTGACACAATATGTGGATCCAGGTGTGCACAGATCTAGAAAAAGAATGGCTACAACTTTAGTTCTGCATCAATGTAGAGGAAGTTGAATGGGAAATAAAAGACTGGAAAGAGGAATGGAATATCCCAGCATCACCAAGGACATGCCAAAAGGGAAAGAAGTGGAAGTAGGGTCATCCAAGACATCAGTAGGGAGAAGCATCGCGACCAAGAAACCAACATGGCATATGAAACCTGGTCCAAAGACAACAAAACATAAGAATGATAGTGCCCCAAAGAAGGATGAGTAGATAGGAGAGAAGGACAATGCCCCCGTACAGGAGAAACAAGGAGGGGATACACAATGACATGGGGGATACACGAGACAGGGCCACCCAAACGGTTGATCATACATACAGGTGGGTCGTGTAATAAGGTCAAGGCCCACAAACAAATCCTAGAATACACAATCACCGAGGATGATGTCGATCTAGTCACAGAGAGGGTGCAGGAATGTACAATGGAATATTATGTGGAGGGAAGGAACCAAATAGGGAGGATAAGAAATGAGTTGGCCAAAATTAATCAAGTCCTGGAACAGATACAAGCAGCCCAACTACAAGAGAGGGGAGCATAACTGATCCCTTGAGAGACAGAAGCAGTGGATAGAACCACACAGAATGAGGAAGACACAATCCAACTCGTAGAGAAAGCAAGTCCTAGCTTCTAGATAACAACATATATGTTGCAAGTTGAGGAGGCCGTAGCATAAACACCACTTACAGACCTGAGGCAAGTACAGTTGGTATTGGCTAAAATACCAACAAAGGAACTGTACAAGCTACAAGTCAGTGTCACACAGGAAGTGCAATCATTAACAAGAGAAGATCTGCAAGAATTGCAAGTCACCAGATATGGAAAGGATGCACTAGAAATTGTGGTAGAGAAGGTCAAGCTGGAGACACAAGAGGAAAACCAGCACACAGATAAATTAGAGTAGAAGTTGAAGGAAGTCTTCACAAAATTTTAAGATAGCGCGCATGAAGCCATGAGAAATGTTGAAGAACAGATTCAAATCATCGTGCAGATGTTGGAAGATTATAAGAAGGAGATCTAGGAACTTAAGGAAAAATTAACACCAACAAGTCCTCCTAAAGTTACAGCTGAAAGGGAACAACAGGAAACCCTACAGATAAAAATGATGGAAAAAGAAGGCAAAAAGGTCAGATAAATTTTTGATAGGACCATACAACTATGGATGACATTGGAAGAATATGACAAGGTCCAACAACTAGAACAACAAGAGGAGAAAATCATCATTGCAATGCAGGAGATGAAGCAACAACAAGCCATGAGAATAACATAACAATTGAAAGGAACGCAGTAGATGAAAACCCTGCAAACAAAATTTAATACTGCACAGAATAACAAGAAGGAAAGGCAAGCCCAGTTATAAACCCTCCAGAAGTAGGAAGCGCAGATAGTTGTTGGACTGAAGGAGGAGAACACAAGGATGGCTCAGGATCATGCCAAGAGTGCAGAGTCTATGAGGGAACACATCACATCACAGAGAGTAGAGGAGATCACATAGAAAGTTTCACAAGCAATATCCATAGGGGATAAATTAAAAGGAAAGTTCCACAGCTTGGCCAAGGCTGTGTAAGGAACGCGCACCACCTAAGTGGCTCGAGACAAACCACATGTCAGTTTTGGGGGGATGTTGGGCGCAGGCCTATTTTGAGAAGAAAGTCTATTCTGGGTGCATGCTTATTTTTGGAGAAGGATTTGTTTTGGGAAAATACCTATTTTTGGAAAGGAAGACCTAATATTGGAGCACGTGCAACAAGTGGCAAAAAAGAAGCATACAAAAAAATAAGGAAAAGTAGCATGCAGGAGAAAAAGCAACGTGCAACGCACGAGGAAAATCCTAACTGTGATAAGGTTAGGTTTTTTGATAAGGATTGTAATGGATATAAGCCTATAAAATAGTATAAATAAGGGCCTAGTAGGTCTAGGAATAAGAGATGTCAGTTAAGGAAAAAGAGGTGTGTATGTGAGATAGAGATATATATCATATCATTTTTTGGGATTGTTGATTGTAATAAGTTTGTAGAAGAGTAGAGTAGGGTAGGTTTTGAGGGTTAGGTCACAGGTTGAGGAGCCTGGTGTGATCTAGTCTGCCTCACAGAGGGTTCTTACCTTCAATATTGATTGTATTACTGAATATGTAATGTGTGCAACACAAGATCTTGCAGCAGATTAAATAAGAGAGCAGATAAGTCAGATCTTTGTGGACGTAGCCCCAAGAGGGGGTGAACCACGGGAAAACCTTATGTTTTGTGTGATTTTTAATGAATTTTTACTTTATGTTAATGATTAGCTTATGAATAAATGGATAAACTAGATATCTCAACATGCATGCATAGGGTTAAAGGTGAATAAGTCATAGAAATAATTGAATCACTAATAAGGATAATTCATAAAGAAGGAAGAATGCAATCCCATATCCCCACTCATTCCTAGACTGCAAACACCTGAGTATTGCAATCTCCCATAAAATTTACCTCGGGTGAGATTGTGTTTTGAACCATGTGCACAACATTGTTTTCTCGTATACCTGGAGGGCCGATAGTTTTTTAGGGTTTTGCTGGAAACCTATTGATATCCAAACCTAGGCCAGTCCAAGAAGACGTAAAAGAGAAGCAAACCAACATGCACTATCTTTGGAGAAATATGCAATCTCTTGGTTATCTATCGGTTCTAGTGTTTCTTCCAGAATCATTCTATCTAGAAAAGATTATGGTGCTCGGGGGTGGTTGTGTGCCTATGGTTGGGTGACAATATTGTTATATTGTCTATGGTTAAATGAGCACATCGAATATTTTAACAAATTGTTACCACATTTCTATAAAATATTTTCTTAAATTAATAAGATGTACTTGGGAATCTAAAAGAGACAGTCCAAGGATAGACTTAGATCTTTCCTCCATTTTTTCCATTCAAGTATTTTTCTAGCATCCATAGGTGCTTTTTAGTATGTTTTACAATCCCCATAAATTACTACTCATCAGGTGTAGTTGAATATTAACCTTTCAAGCATGGAAATCATGACCATTAAAATTTTCTAATGGTACAAACTCCATGTTGAAAAGAACATTAATGAGAAAAAATTACCTCGTCCCGTAGCAATAGATGCATCAATTTTCTCTACACAGATCTCCTCTGCTCGACTTCACTAATAGTGCCTTTCTTCAGGCTACAATTCATGGACGTGAAGAAAATTGAACATTGTATTCATGCTCTCACAAATGAGATCTTCACCACTACGGTTGACATATTAGACAAGCTCATGGGTGCACCACACATGAGGATATACAGATCCCTTACTATCTTTTCCTTTTATGACAGTAGGATAGCGGTTCTACAAATGTTAACTCTATCTTTCACAGAACGACTAAAGTGAAGTGCCTCAACACAATCACTTAACAGATGGTGGGAAGCTTCCTTTCATTTTCTCTTCATCTAGCTCGATGCCTCTCTGTACGGCTTCAACAACATCATCTCTGAGCACTATGTCTTACAACAACCTCTTTATGTGGGGCAACTTTCACTATCGTTCCCTCATGAAGATCAGAAGACCCGCTCTTAAACCAAGTGAAAAATTATTCAAGCACACAAAGAGAGTGCAAATAAATCTTCACAGTCCACTTTATTATATTCAAATTGATACAATATATAGAATTTTATGATTTGTTGTTAGATCCAACTTATTATAAATATAGGTGGAGATGTTGAGAGAATATATCAATTATCTCTAACAAACTCAAAAAAATCTAACTACATTAATGGAAGCATTATCTCTAACAATAGATTCAATTACTTATTTAGAATTTGTTTTATAGGTATCTCTCTTATTGCTCTGGAAGATTTTTTTATAGCCCAGTACAAGTGAAATGTGTAGTTCCTTATGTTTTCAACAATGAGTTGATGGGTGACATTGAAAAAATATTAATAACAAAAATATATTTCAAATTATTTCAATGTAGCTCATAAATAAAATATTTCAATAGCCTCTTTAGGTCATATATCAACTCTATATGTAGAAATTCTATATCAACTCTATAGAGAAAGAGAGAGTAATAGAAAATATTAAAAAATGAGAGAGGTGTAATTCCTTCAATGATTTATATGGAATTGACATATGACATTTAAAAAATATTAATAAGAAAAAAATAATTTCATATATATATATATATAAAGAAATTGAAAGCAAAAATAATCACATTGTGCCAAAAGACACTTTTTATAGTGGAGTATGAAGAATTTTAATTCCTTTGGTGCTCAACATGGGGTTCACATGTGGCATTTAATAGAATATTTTAATATCCACCTCAACCAAGATGATTTTATATCAACTTTATATAGAGAGAAATCAAGTGAAAGTAAAAAAAATATTATTTTGTCGATATCTACTTCTTACTTTTTCATATGAAGGAGATATGATTAATATGGAGTTAACACATGTCATTTAATATGGATTTGCAATTCCTTTAGTGCTAAACATAGAATTGACACTTGATATATATATATATATATATATATATATATATATAGAGAGAGAGAGAGAGAGAGAGAGAGAGAGAGAGAGCTAGTTTAGATCCATAGGATTTATCATCTGGGGAGAGGTGAGATGTCAAAAAAAAATTAGAATACAAAACTAACAAAATGTTTGCATCTAGAAGGATTTGAAGGATTTGACCTATTATATATGTGTGTGTGTGTGTTATCTTTCACTTCATAATTCAAATCCTTATATAGAATTATTGGAGATTTTTATACTTATTATTTAATTGATTGGATTTACGTGTTGTTGAGGGAATTTACAATTTTTTTTATATATTAATAAAGTTTTATATAGAAATTGAATATTTATAATCTATATTTTTAGAACTTGAATATTTAAACATTCTACTTTTAAAATAGCATGTCAAAAGAATCTAATGTAAAAGTTTCTCATATATCAAATCACTAAAGGTACAACCCTTTTTTATCCTTACCTTTTCCTCTAAGGTCTCCACCTCATTTTTTATTTCTATAGAAAATTATCTTTGATATGTTTTTATAGAAACCCTTGTGACAGGAACCTTCTTCTTGGTCCATGAAATCCTTGCACCCTTCATTCTTTTATTTGAATAAGTGTACTCTATAGGTGACTTGCTCAACTTTAATAGTCATTATATCCACTAGTTTGGACCAACCATTTACACTAATTGAACAACCAACCAACCACAAGTGTCATGTCACTATTCTAGGTGTTGATTTTCTATGCTCAAAGCTAAATGTGGATCACAAAACAATGTTCCTAGTCCCATGTCTAAAATCAAAGAGGTCAAGACAAAATTCACAAAACTAACCAGTCACATCTTAAAAAACCCCTTCCTCATTTCCTCATTTTCATGTTTAATCAAATAGAGAAATAATTATGCAAGTTGTTTCCATCCATAATCAAACAATAATAAAACCACTTAAGAAGAAAATTGGTTTAGGATCAAGGTATAATATCTTGACTCATATCTCCCCCTCCTCTCCTCTTCATCACCTTCTCATGCTACATATGTCCTTCACCCTCCAATCTGTTGTCCTTGTAACCTTTTTTCCTTAATTTCTCATATGGGAAAGTAAATAGAATGACTATATATTATATAAGTGGATCAATTTTCCTTTTCTATTCAATTGTTTTTTTGTCATATGAAGTAGAGTTTTATTTAGAGTTTATTTTTTCTTCATTTGTGGTTATTTGGGTATAATCTTAAATGATCCAAAACCTCCCTAACAAAATTTTATGGTAGAAGTTTTTATTGATTATGTAGAATCAATAATTTAGAAGAAAGTTAAATATATGATTTTCTTTTTTTCCATTTTTCTATCACTCTAATTGGACCTTCAAATTTTATCTGAAATTGTAATTTTAATTTACTAAACATATTATTTTAAATGCATTCAACACCCTATATTCTCTCTACTCCAACTTTATTTTGCAATCTCAACCATTAATATATGTAATTCCATCAATTAATTCAATTTTATCTACTCCAACTTTATTTTGCAATCTCAACCATTAATATATGTAATTCCATCAATTAATTCAATTTTATGAAAGTTTACAAATTGTAAAATGAATGTTTATAAGTGTGTTGACAAACTACTCAAACATTTAAACCGGACTGGTTGATAATTGGCAAATATTTTATCATTTATGTTGATAGAATTTTGAAATTTTACAGGGTTATAAACATAGAAGATACTCAATGATTAATACTTATTGTTACATTATGGAATAACTTCAAGTAGAAGATATTCCATGGTCCTTCAGTGCCTAGGATAAATAAATAAAAAAATCTTCGAATATTTGGCATTTTGATGAAGTCCATATGTATTCGAAGGTATATTACTTTTCTTTCTTCAAGTAAATTATCATCTCGAATCGAATATCATGTTGGCACTAATTGAGCCGAGTCGATGTCATCCATCCCCGCAATCTCTATATCAAGCTGCCGAGGATCCACATTGAAAATCATGTCCACAGCGATTTCTACGAAATAAGTGTGTTGAGATATAGAGAGATTATTATCTCCTACCAAACCACTTCAATGAGCACGAAAAAGTCTGGTGCGAAGACAGCCGGTTCCGATGGCGCCGCGGGAAGTCGGGCGGGGCTTCGAAAGGTAGCCTCGGGAAGTCGGCGCCGAAGCCGAGTTCTCAAGGGATGTCGGCCGGGAAGCCGAGTGTAAAGGGTTCGTTGGGTAAAGGAAATGTGAGCGGCGTCAAATTGCGGGACGCTGCGGCCGATATCAAGGCAGGAAAGCTGGATTCCTCGTCTAATGTCCCGCTTCCTGTGCAGAAAGGGCAGAAGGGTGGATGCAATTAAGGAGATGCTGAGTGACCCCAGCTTTTTTTCCAGGCTCAGGGGGCTCCAGTCGGTGACGTACCGGGTAGATAGGTTTAGGTTTAATTATGTCTAAAGGTGTATACTTATTGGCAATGGACACATTTAATACGTTTTTAATTTTTAATGTAGTTTTTATGGACAGGATAAATGTAGATAGAATATTTTTGGTAGTCACACTAAATGAAGGGTTCTGATTTGAAATATTAACTTCCTTGCTTTTATAAAGGTGTACGATTTGTGTGTTTACTTTTTCACATTTACTTAATCTAAATTTACTATCTTATACAATTAATTAACATGTTTATGTAATTAGCAATGGAATATGTGATTAAGAATGGAGTATGTTAAAAGCTTCACCTTATTTACTACCTGTTAAGCACTTCACCTTAAGTGAAGCACTTCCGTTAATCTTCATGGGATATAGATCTAAACGCTCGACGCCTAATTTACACAGATACCTTTCGGCATTTTCCAGCCTCGAGTCGGCTGTGCTAGTATAGTATCTAATGCTGTACGTAGATATATCTATAGTTGGTTTGCATGGTTTTATTAGTTGTTAAAGTCTGGTCTTTTGTTTTCGAACTTATAGTGCTGCCAGCTTTTGGGTTTGAACGTTTTGGGCTGTGTAAATATTAAATATATCAATATGAAAGACTCTCTTTAGTGGTGGCTTTTTGGTGTGCTATGCTTCTTCCATTTTTGTGTTGGAAAAAGAAATACAGAAATGTTTTTATTTTCAATGCGTAGTGTCGTGAGTATTTTTTTATGTTTTTGCAAAGCCGTTCAATATGGAGTTTCTTTAGCTCACATCTGATTTAGAATTTTATCACACACTCCTATCTATATAAGTCGATTCCATCTCGCACTCCTATATATTGTGCTTTTGAATTGAAGAAACTTAGATATATTGTGGTTTTGAATTAAAGAAACTTACAGATATATTGTTTTCACTTCTTTCTCTCTGATTACGCTGTAAGATTGTCTCTCTCATTTTCCCATATTGTTTTCACTTCTTTCTCTCTGATTACGCTGTAAGTATATGTGAACGATACTTATCATCGCCATATTAGTAGCAGCCATATGAGAGGTAGATCTATTAAGCATCCATATTAAAATTCGGTCTTGCAGTTTTGTACATATAAACATAGGAGAGGAGCCATATGAGACGTAAATTTACAAAAGCTCCATCTTAATATTAATATATAAAATGTGTGAGGATGAAAAACAATCATAATATGTTTTATTTTTTATTTTTATCCTAAAATAGATGAATATTTGATTAATTGTATTTTTATTTTGTTTTATTTGCAAATTAAGTTATGAATATTTGATTAATTGTATTTTTATTTTGTTTTATTTGCAAATTAAGTTATGATAGATAATTTGTACACAATTTGAAATAGATATTATATATATATATATATATATATATATATATATATGTTTATTTTGAAATTATGTGGATAGGCATTCTCTATTGGAATTGCTAGATTAATCATCTTTTTAATTATAGAATGGCCAGAAAATGAAGATGCTGATATATTCTTCGTCTCACATCCAAATCAATGAATAAGATTGCAAGAACTAACTCCCTTGCATTTATAAAATCTATGAATACGAATACACAGGCACAGTGCAGGCACACGGCTTCATATTCCTGAAGCGTTTTGGTTTCTATGGATACGAATGTACAGGCGACGGTGCAGGCAGGCCGCTTCATGTTTGACATGCTTCGCATTTATACAGTTATATCACAGTATGCGGGTTCTTGAGTGAGTCCAGAGATTAGCTATAAGCTACAGCTGTTAATGAAGGACAGAATGTGGTGGCTACATGCAAATTGGAATCTCGCAAATGCTATTTTGTACAGGTTATATTAAACCTTCTTCACAGTGTATTTTGGTATCTATCACATTTTGTATTTTGGTATCTATCACTGCACTTAGTTTTGCAAATTGGAATCTCGCAAATGCTATTTTGTACAGGTTATATTAAACCTTCTTCACAGTGTATTTTGGTATCTATCACATTTTGTATTTTGGTATCTATCACTGTACTTAGTTTTGGTTTGTGAATTACTGTATCTAATGGAAGCAGTTTCTTTGTGGACGGTGTGCCTATCCAAGGTTTTTCCAACAATGAGAAAAGAGGAGTGCCATATCCTCGAACCCACCCGATGGGCATCTTCTCCTCAATGCGGAACGCAGACAATTGGGCTTCTCAAGGTGGCCACGCAAAGACGGATTGGAGCCACGCGCCTTCTATATCTACATACAAAAATTTCAACATTCATGGTTGCAGATATAGCAGTAGGAGCTCATGCTTTTCATGGTGGGATCGGCCTGCCTACGGTTCACTTAACGCAAAGCAGAGGATGCAACTCAAGTGGCTTCACAAAAAATACATGGTTTACGACCATTGCATAGATTCAGTTCGATTTTCCACTCCTCCAACAGAGTGTGCATGAAGCAGGCTCTCCCATCGATATCATATTAACAAATATATATTTCTCCTTGTATAAGATTTTACGGCATTCCTGTACATTACTGATAGCTTGGATGGTGCAAATCTCTTAATATGAATATGATAAGTTGATTTGTCCGTGATCAAATGAATGTTTATGTTTTGGTGGAGCAGAAGGAGCCTGGGTGTGAGGGCGGGTATACATATCACTTAAAGTGCACAGGACTAGATGAGAAATGGGATCCTTTCCGTCACTCCATACATTTGTTTTAATCCATCAAATGCCTGTTTAGTTATATATTCAAATACATGTTTAGTTATATATTTATTATATTAGTGATTTCAATTTAAAAAAAAAATTGTTAAAGATAATATTTTGTATAAATTCATGGCTGGAAAAGTTTTGAAAATTAATCGAGTGATCTCCAAAACCAACAGATTAATTACATAAAAATAATATATTATATAAAATCATAGTTGTAAAAACTTTGTAAATTAATTTGATATCCAAAACTAACAGATTGATTACTTACTGGAAAAGCTTTGAAAATTAATCGAGTGATATTCAAACAAATTGATTACTGATTGGAAAAACTTTGAAAATTAATCAAGTGATATTCAAAACTTTAAAGAAATGGCAATATCACACATACAATCTTTTTTAATTGATAAAAATAATAATATATATGTTTTTTAATTGATAAAGATAATAGGTTATATAAATTCCTCGCTTCAAAAT
The DNA here is from genome assembly GCA_000966675.3 of Picea glauca. Lineage (NCBI taxonomy): Eukaryota > Viridiplantae > Streptophyta > Pinopsida > Pinales > Pinaceae > Picea > Picea glauca. The sequence continues at coordinate 192,335 of JZKD02S1676865.1, forward strand.
TTTTATCTCAACCATGTAAATTCTTATTATTTTAATAGACTTATGAATTAATACAGGCTTGTTATAGAAGTAATTGAAATGGAGAGATTATGCTCATATTTACCTAACTTTTCATACAAAAGTTAGATGATAATGCAAAATTATTAATTTATGTTAGAGTTAAGTTTATTAATATTATTAATAATAATTTATTAATCACAACATTAATATATAATAATATTTTTTAAAATTTATTAATAAAGCATTATTAATATTAATGTGATTTTCATAACTATATTCATTGATAATTTTATTAATAAAATATTATTAATACCTTAATATTATTATATATAATACATTTATAAATATTAAGGAATACTAAAAAAATAATTAGCTTTATTATTGGTTATTAATAATATAAATAATTAATTATAATAT
>JZKD02S1676866.1:49491-62327 GCA_000966675.3 Picea glauca
CCCTACTTCATTAAAATAAACTTTACAGGACCTTGCTTCATGTGTATAAATATGCAATATAAACTTATGTGTTAAGTTCATGCATCTTCTTGTAAATGCTTATGTGTGAGGAATTTTTCTTTTAGATGGTTAAATATGTACTTAAAACAAATACACAGCAACACAACTTGCAGTAAATAAACCATCAAAACCCACAACAAGAACAAGCTGATAAAGGAGTTCACCCCCCCTCCGGGCTACATCTCTTTGAGCCTCCATAATGGACTTGGCTCTCTGGGATTAATTAGTCAAAAGTTATTTTACAAGCTGCTTCTCAACTCCAATGGAAAAACAGACTGTACCATTGATATCAGAACACATAAAACCCCCAAAAATGACTAATAGAACTCTGAAAACGGATCATGGCTCATCCGGGCATGACCTCGTCTACATGTGGCCATAAGCTTCCCTGAGCTTCTCTTTGGAAAAAACACCTGTAAAAGTCATCAACAGCCTCTAAAACTTGTCCCAATGTGTTCAGAGCATATCAATTAGCCAAAAATGTTTATTCAATCACAGAAAAAAAACATAGGCTCACCAAACCATGTCCTCCATCAAAGAGGGCTTCAAACTCCCTGGAGCTTGCTGAAAATTCAATGGTGAAAATATTGCATGAGGAGTCTTCAAATGTCCTTGAAAACAACACCAATGGATCCATCACGTCCAAAAACCCCTAGCTGGGCTTTTACGGCACCTCAATCGGCCAAACGGTGAAGAAGTTAGGCCTCCTCCATTTTCCTCCTTCAAGCTTTGCTAGAACTGGTTCTACAAAACGCACCTCTGTGTGCATGAACCAAGAACACGCTCCCAAAACGCGTTAAAACCTGGCACCGGGCGCAACCGTGCCAATGGTGAAAACCGTAGGACGGTTAAGGCGCCTCTAGCCCCTAACCGCCTCGACACTTGGGCATATGGCCATGTGACCTTACGCTGGGCAAAATGGTGGTTCAACCGTTTGAAACCGCGTAACTCCCGTTTGGGTCCCGCGCCAACATTTAACACGCGGTTACATAGAGTCACGGGTCGTGGTTTCAAACCCCATGTGCATATATATACAATACAAATATAAAATACATTGCAATGCAATGCATTTGCAATACAATATAATATAATGAAATGCGCGCCGCATTGATATATATGGTCACAAACTTTGGGTTATGCATATAACTCCGCGCCTTTTAATAGAATTGGTTACATGTTAATAAAACTATGGGTTATTCAAACCCCACACCAAACATCCGCGCCAATGGTGTGCGCATACCTATACGCACCATGGTCATATGTCAATGCAAATGTCCACGGGTCGGGGCTTAGCCCCGGCCCGACCCCCTGTCCGATATACAACACTTGAAACATATATATAATATTTCTCGTAATGCAAACAAGGAACAAATGGCGATACTTTGGCTAGCGGAGAGTTATAAAGGTGTTGATGTTGGGGGAGGTCCGGGGGTCGAACCCCACGGACTCCCCATACAATTTTACATAACCAATTAAACAAAAATGAAGGGGACACGTGGCGCCCATGGATTGGGCCACGTGTCCTCATATTACTCGCCATCAACCGGACACGTGTCACCATCCAATACGCTAGCAACCAATAAATGAAAACCTGCCATGTTATCGCCGTACTTCCCAGTCACCTGTTGCGTCAGCCTGCCACATCAGCCGCTGACGTCACCCATGCCACGTGTCACCCTTCCAGTGGTCACTTCAGGATTGGTCTAACCGTACACCAAAAAGTCCAAATCTTCCTGACACGTGTCGTCATCTAGAGTTGCCATGTATCCTGTACGGACCTGCCACGTGTCCTGTACGGACTGTACGGATAGGTACAGTCAGCATTAAATTTTTTGCCTGTTTGGCTCAACGAACAGATTGCGATATCTTCTCCATACGGATTCCGTTTGAGAAAGTAAATATACCGCCGAAATCAGGAAGATGAGACGGACGCAATGGCACCATTTTCGTTGTATTCCGAGCACTTTGAAAATTAAGCAAAATTTGATCCCCTGATCTACATTTTGATCACTGGCTTAAGGCAGCCTACGAGAATCATGCATTCTCGCAGGAAAATATACTAGCAACCTGTGAACATTCTTTAAAAATGATATTTCTAGAAAGAGAAGAAAGTAACTTTTCTCAGGAGAAAGTTCTTATGAAGAGCCTAAGTACACCATCATCAATACATCATCATGATGACCAAAATCATGGGTAACAAGAACAAGACACCTGAAGAGGTGTTCACCAGAAAGAAGCCATAAGTCAGTCACTTCAGGATTTTTGGTTGTCTAGTGTTTATACATGTTCCTAAGGAAAAGAGAACGAAATTGAAACCTTTGGGAAAGAAGGGCACATTCTTGGATACAGTGAAACGTCGAAGGCCTATATAATTTACATTCCATGTCAGAGATAGATCGAGATCAGTTGGGATGTAACATTTGACGAATATGAAGCCTTCAGAAGATCAAGGGAATATCACATAGATGAGGACCAAATAGAGCAAGAGGTTCCCAAAGATGCAGTCATGGTAGACTCTACACCTGAAGAAACCATCCCAGAAGTTTAGAATGATATGGTAGAGTCAGAAATACTTGTAGATATACCTGAAGAAGTTGTGGATACCAGGAAGAACCCATCTTGGATTCAAAACACCTTGCAGGAAGAAGAAGGGCATGCATCTCCCAAAGGATCCTTTAGAGAGAGAAAGAGACCACATAATGTTTCCAGCTATATGGCACTAATGAGAAACATCATTGATTCATAACCTTCCTCTTTTGAAGAAGCTACTGAGAATCCAGAATGGAAGGATTCCATGATGGAGGAGTATCATTCCATCATGAAGAATGATGTATGGGAGGTCATTCTGAGACCAAAAGAGAAGTTGTTTGTGAATTCCATATGGATCTACAAGATTAAGCCTGGCATAGATGGCAGCATAAAGAAGTACAAGGAAAGGTTTGTGGCTAGAGGGTTCTCCCAGAAAGAGGGAAAAGAATATGACAAAACCTTTGCTCATGTAGCAAAATACACTTCCATCAGATCAATAATTTCGATTGCTTCTGCAATGGGATGGAAATTACACTAGATGGACGTCAAGACTGCTTTCTTGAATGGTGTAATAGAGGAAGAAGTGTACATATAACAACCACAAGGCTTCGTGATCCATGGGAAGGAATCCCATGTGTGCAGACTGAAGAAGTCATTATACGGACTAAAGCAAGCACCCAGGGCATGATATGCCAGGATAGATGGATATTTGATGAGCTTGGGATTTACCAAGAGTGAGGTAGATCCTAACCTTTACTATAAGGTTGAGGATGGATTCCCATTGATGTCGGTACTATATGTAGATGACATGTTTCTAATAGGAGACAAGAAGATCATTGATGGGTGTAAGAGGGAGCTTGCTTCAGATTTCAATATGAAGGATATAAGGTTGATGCATTACTTCTTAGGATTGGAAGTGTGGCAGAGATCATATGAGACTTTCCTTAGCCAACGAAAATATGTTTTTGAAATCCTGAATAAATTCGAGATGATGGACTACAAGTCCATGACCACACATATGACAATAAATATGAAGCTCTTCAGTGAAAAAAAGTCATATTTGGTGGATCCCACGATGTACAAACACTTGATTGGATCTTTGATGTAATTGGTTAACACCAGGCCAGAGATATGATTTGCAGTGAATAGCTTGAGTCAACACATGGTTGAACCTAGATAGGTACATTGGATGGCATCAAAGAATATGTTGAGGTACCTTCATGGTATGGTTGGATATGGATTAATATATGTCTCAAGTGAAGATGTGAAGCTGCAGGGATATACAGATTCTGACTTGGCAGGGAGTGCAGTGGATTAGAAGAGTATTTCCAGATGTTTTTTTAGTATGGGATCAGGGATGATCTCATGGTTGAGAAGGAAACAAACATTAGTGACACTCATTACATATGAATAAGAGTATATCGTAGAAAGCGTGGCAAGCCATGAAGCAGTGTGGCTCTGAAAGTTGCTAGATGAGATATTTGATCTAGAATTGGATCCAACCTTGAAACATTGTGACAATCAAAGTTGCGTGAAGCTTACCGAGAACCATGTATTCCATGACAGGTCTAAGCATATAGAGATCAAATATCATTACATCCAATACATGGTGAAGAGAGGAGTTGTGGAGCTCCATTACATATCCACAGATGGGTAGATAACATACATTCTCACCAATCCCTTGTCAAGACTGAAGTATGAGTCCTTTGAGGATAAGATTGGATTGTTACTGAATGTTCACCCTCATTGTTTCTTCTCATGCCGACTAACCCCTCTAGCCAAGGGTTCCCTGGATCAGACACATGATGTAACTGAGGGGGTAATGCACTTTCGGACCTGCTGAGATAAGAAACATCACATACGTAGTCGTAAGACTATGGTGGAGCTTGTGTCTCTATGGACAATTGTTGTGTGCTACTATGGTGGACGTGATCCACTAGCGGAGGTTGTGTGACTTCGAACAGTAGTTGTGTCCTACTATGGTGGATGTGTTCCACTCATAGAGGTTGTGTGACTAGGAATAATAGATGTGTGCTAATTCGGTGGATGTGTTCCACTGGCAGAGGTTATGTGACTCTGGACATTAGTTGTTTGCTACTACAGTGGATGTGTTCCACTGGCAGTGACTATGCATCACTGGACAATAGTTGTGTACTACTTGGTAGAAATTGTGATCTATTGGATGACATTGTAGTATCCGTGGGCTACTAGATGATTTTCATGGAGATTACCATATCGTTTGGATGTAGTTGTGTGTGATATCGTTTGATCATAGAGACTATTCCTGATGATTGAAACTACCAAAGGAATTGTAGTAGTCGTGTGCCTAATAGAAAATTGCACAGTGGTCAGTGGACTACCAAATGAAGACATCGTAAAAGATGCCTCCCTAGCTAAGAGGGAGTGTTGATGTTTTGGTAGCTTCGGGAGGATCTTTCCCTCCTAGATAACATTTCTTAGAGGTTGAGAATATTTCAAAAGCAATAGATCCATTGGACAGATGTTGAAATAACCTAGAAGAGAAGTCGACCTAGAAGAATAAAGTATAATGAAAATACACCTTCCCAGAAGAGAAGTCAGCCTAGCTAGAAGGACATGAAAACTATAAATAGGAGGCTCCTTAGCTCATTTTTTCACTCACTCACACTCTCCCAACTACATATAAGAAAGGCACAATTTTGGAGAAGGAGACAGAGTTGTTGTAGTGACTCAGTTTCTTCTTGTTCAGTCTTTTGGTATCTCTCTCTTGTATGCTACTCCTCAAGGAGGTGCACTACCTTTGTATGGTGTTGTTGTTGCTGCTGCAACTAAGGTGACATTTCTGGTTGAGCTAGCACTTGTGCTAGGGTTTATCTAATTGGAATTGCTTTGTGAACAAAATATATCTAAGAAAAGTTGTTGGTTTTTTCCCCATTTGGGGTTTTCCTAGGATAAATCTCCGATGTTATTTTGTCTATTGTTTATGTTGCTACTGCTCAGTACATGATACTTGAGACCTTCCGAAAAAAGTTGTGATGATGTGGAGGAATCTCTACAGTTTCGTGATGATGTGGACCCAACAAAACTCTTTGAGGGACATATGCTTCTTTTTTGTGTGTCTTTAAATAACTTGTGAACTCTAAATATGGAGACAACAGACGAGAATCTGAGACAAACATGGGGATCCTCTTTAATACAATTAATCCATTATGTTTTGTTGATCCATATTTGCGGTTCTCTACCGTTAGGTAATTGTATTAATTGACTCTATTGCCCATCATCATAGTCGGAATCATATTCGGCCAACAATGCAACATATGGTGTGATCCATCCTAGCAGTTCTTTACCGTTACATAATTATGTCGGTTTCCCCCACTGCTACATCTGTCTATCATCACTCTTGGAATCAGTCTCGACATCTGGTTCTGCATCCTGCAACAACGCTCGTTCATTATCATTGTTGAAATGATTCGCAGCTCCAGAGTCTGTAGATGTTGGCCTTGCATGGACACGCATTTTATTACAACAATTCCAGTGCAGAGATTACTTTTCCTCTCTTATGTCCCCGTTTTAGTATAACTGTAAAATATTTCTCAAATGAACATATAGTAATCATCACAATTATAAAGAAGCTAAGAATACTTCACACTGCACCCAAAACATCACCCTAGAAGGGGAAATAATCACTACCTAATTATTTTAATAATATAAGACAAGAAGCCATGTTTCCCAAGGACTTCGTAGACTTGAAATCAAAGGATATAAATGTGAGTATTTCAATAAAATAAGATAGGACAACAAGCCATATTTCCCAAGGACTTCGTAGAATTGAAATGAAAGGATACAGATGTGAGTGGATTCATGAGAGTGGAGCGTATTCCCTTCTTGACCTCTTCCCCTTTTCAACTACGGTATATGCACGCGCATGGAAGAGCTAGCCTTCTACAGAGCATTCTAATACTTCAAAAAAGCATTGCACCTATGGGACTTTTTAAGTAGGGAATCTCCTTATTATGGTAATGAAATATTTGGAAGTTTTTAATTGTATCCTGGTGTTGTTGATTTTGGTATGAGTGTTCTTATTATATTGCATCAGGTTTTTTAAGTACATATTTAGGATCACATAAGTGTGGTTCATCATCAATTTTTTTATTCAAATTTTATATATTAAATTATAAAATAATATATATTTATTATAATTTATTTTTTTCTTCAAATTAAATGGCTGTTGAAATAGTCAATCAATCATACATTGCTATGACTAATAGCTACGTAATTAAAGTATTGACATTATATATTCAATACCTAAATTTATTATGATTTCTTTGAGTAGACTTTAAATCAGAGGATACATATGTGTGGGTGGATTCAAGGAGTGGAGTATATTCCATTTTTGACCTCTTCCCCTTTTCAACTAAGGTATAGACAAGTGTGCTTTATCATCAATTTTTTTTAATCAATTTTTATATATTAGATTATAAAATAATATATATTTATTATATTTTTTTTCTTATTAAATGGATGTTGAAATAGTCGATCAATCATACATTATTATTACTAAAATTCACATAATTAAAGACATTGTATATTCAAACCTAAATTTCTTATGATTTTTGGATGTTGAAATAGTCGATCAATCATACATTATTATTACTAAAATTCACATAATTAAAGACATTGTATATTCAAACCTAAATTTCTTATGATTTTCTTTTTTATTATTCAAAGTTTATTGAGATAATCAATCAAACATTGCTATGACTAAGACCCTAAAAAAATTAAACATCATCAAACTATTGACATTCTATATTCCAAGATAACTTGTGGTCTTACATGGTATTATTGTAAGGTACATATGTTTTTATATACATAATTATGAGTGCATAATACATGTATTATATTTATATTTATAGGATATCTTATCTTCTCTATAATAGATTTTAGTGACATACACAAATATGTTTAGAATTGATGTGTAACTATTATTATTAACTATCATATTTTAAATTTTGTATGTAAAATAAAATATTATTTACACATTTATGTAATAGGGAATAAGGTATATATTTTGCAATGTATGTTGGGATAGGTGTTTTATACATTTGGAAATCTTGTAATAGAGTAGTTAATTCAGATCACTCACTCTCTCTCTGATTACAACTATACCTTTGTGTTAGTGGAATACTAAAAAATTTGTTCACCTCATATCTACCTTACACACTCAAATAATTATGTAGGAATCATCATAGTGATAAAGAATCTAGGAATAGTTTAGACATTGACCAAAAGATCAATCTCCACACTATTGCATTTGGGGTTAAAATTCGATTCTCATTTGAAGTTTGTAATGGTTTTTTTTTTTTTTGACTGGTGGAATCAGAAACTCGCGGTTCTCGTACTCGCATGGCACGGGATCGATTCCCGTCTTCTACCTCTATAACCTCCAGGTGTGTCCACACAACCCACAAGCATGGGGCACGGGTAAATCAAGGTGGGAATTGAACGTGAGACCTCCTTTTTACATTTCCTTCCATTTACAGGGAACTTTCCAATCGGTCTACACCCCTATGGGCTTGAATTTTGTAATGTTGGTTAAATGTCGAACATGAATCCCCCCTCATTGTATAAACGTCAAAAGTGTGGTGTCGAATTTGCATCGATATGATGTTGAATGTGTGATGAGAGGGAAGTGTAGTTCAACAAACTTATCCAACTATACATCGCCTTTTTTACGCAACATCATCCTCTAAGCAACATGCAATTAAGTTCTTCAAACCCATACCACCAAATAGTTAAAAAATAAATTTTTCAGCTATCGTCGCTTAAGTGATGCTAAATCGACATGTATTCTATTGTAGTAATATCCATTCAATGTTTACATCACATAAGAGATGTGGACGTGATGCTAACTTTTTTGGTTTCTTTCATTTGATGTTGAAGACGTCACTTAAGCGACATATGGTTTTTTTAAAACAAAGAAAAAAAATTCTATCATGGTGTGATAGATTTTACCTTCCATCATGTGCCTTCTCTCATGCATGTGTACTCTAGTAAATAAATAATTTAGTATTGTTCTTAATGCTAGCCTAAATATGCATTCGACATTGAGAGATAACAAGTTGTACACTCCTCTAATCAATCTTCCAAGGAAAAATGCTAGTTGATGCAAACCCCCTCCCTCACCTGGGGACTGTTGACTTCCCAGTCTAGGATCGTTCACAATTGGGAGATGAAACAACTCTCGGGCTCCTGTTGAACCCCCAAAATCAAACACAAGTCCTTTTATTCCATGTTCAGGTTCAAATATAAAGATCACGAGCTCTTTTCCTAAGCCCCCTTTCAAATACCCTTCACAATCAAATTTTAGGCACTAGCCCCCCTTTTTCACTTGCAGAATCACATATGATCGTGGGCTGCAACCAGGTGCCAAGAACAGGGTGCTACTTCGGGCACTCTAGAGCTTCAGGATTCGGGAGCGTTAACATGCCTAGACCTCCAATCCTCTAAATACGTGATCCTCCAAACAAAAGGAAGGGATTGACCGTCCCAATCCTCCATCTAGATTGACGGCTCACAAACGATTCCGGGAGTTCGGGCTTCAGTCGTTCTCCCTGATCCAAACCACTATGATCACGACGTGATGAACTCTGAACCAATGGATCAAACAACTATCCTTCCTCCATGGATCAATGGTTGATACTCCACTTCACGGCTCTGGGATTTGGGGTTTCTTGCGATACAATGCCACTAATCCTCCAGAGTGTTAGATTTTTAGAGTGAGAGATCTGGTGACGTGTGTCTTTTGTGATGGATGGACTAGATTAACTCCATCTCTCATCCCTTCGGAAGTTCTCATTTCATACTTAATCTAACCCCTCCAGAGTGTTATACCTTTGTATCTCTAGATCAACTTCCATGTGTCCTTCTCAAATGGATGACTAAGATATTCTACGACCTTTAGGCCTCTAGGTGTTCTCGACCCCAATTGATTCTGTCAAATTTCCTCCACAGTGATGGATCCGGTGACACCTGTCCACCGAGATCAACGAAGGGGATGGAATCTGCTCTTCGGAGCTTCGAGAGCCTTAAGAACTCTTGCCACAATGATTCCTACCTCTCAGAGTGTTGATCTTCCGGACTCCAAGATCTAATGACACCTATCCTCCTGCTTCAATGGCTAGGATGCACTCCAAGACTTCAGAGCTTCAGGTCTTCCCAAATTTGTACACCTTGTGTACCTGTTCTTCAAGAGAACTGAGGCTCCATACCTATTTTTGATATTCTGACACATGTCCACTATGATCGATGGCCGAGATTAGCTCCGACTCCCGGCCCTTTGAGGATTTTTGACTCAGCCTTACCCTCGTTCTTCTAGAGTGTTATTCCTATGGATCCCAAATCTACTAACATGCGTCCTAGAAACATATGGTCCTGATTCACTTCAACTCCCCACAACTTCAAGAGTCTTCTTCTCCTCTGCACAAAAGTATGAAAAATCTTCGAACTAATGAAGTTCAAAGGGTGCAGAGGGTTAAACCTCATGCAACTTATCTAGATCACATGATTGTCGATCCTCACACCTAGATCCAATGGTGAGGATATATTGTCCTCTGTGCGTGCTCCTTCTTCTTCTTGGGCTTTGATCTAATGGCCCAGATTGATCCTAACATCCCATCCGACGACTATTGTATCTTCTCCTCCTCTGCACATTGTGCTTTCCTTCGAAAGAAGGATTTCTCAAAAATTTCAAAGGTTTGGCCTTTGAGCTTTCTCCTGCAATATCGACTGTTGGGCCTCGTCTTGTGCTGCAACTCTTGAGCTTCGAACTTAAAATAAGTTCTCCTGCACATGCCTTGCTCTATCCCAACTAAGATTTGTTCAACACTTTGATGAAGTGTGAGTGCACACTTGTTCGTCTTCAACAATCTAAATCTTGAAAGGATTCTTGACCTCTGCACGCTTTGCAAGGTCTTTCACGTACTTGTGTTATTTCTTCAGCTTGACCAACACATAGTAAAGTGTGGCCCCTATGCACGCCTTGCACTTGATCGACAAGACCTCACATTATCCCTCTTGAGATTTTAATTTCCCGTAATTCAAATGGTTCAGTCCCTTTGGTCTTCTCAACAATTCCTTGTTCCCTCCTGGAAATCACGCTCTGTCTCTTGAGCTTGACCAACACTTTAACAGTGTGTTGGCTCTTTCCATTCCTTGCACGAATTCACCTCCTGAAAATTGAACTCTAAAATCTCACTCACGCACTCCTTGTGCTCTCTGTACATAATTGCACTACTCCTCCTGAGCTTTACCTTATGGTGTGCACTCTTGGAAACTTTCTCACATAACTTAAACTAGAGTTCTCGTACACTCCTTACGCTCTCTCAATGCACTCCTTACAGAGCCCTCAGAGTATTCAGTAACTCTAGTATGTCTTCTTCATAGTGTTCAACAACTCCGATAGGAATTGCCTGGTACTATTTCTCATTTTTGAGTTTGAAACTATTCTCATGTGCCCACCTAACATGATCTTCTCTGAACTCACAATAAATTTCAAGTGTACTCCTTGCACTGGCTTCACATATTTTTCACTAACTCTAGTGTGCACTGCTTGCACAATCCTAAGAGCCCATAACTACTCAGAAATCCACAAAGATAGAGAAGTATATCTAAACATAAAAATGTAACATACTTTCACATCTATAACATACATAAATAAACCCAGAAAACATTCAATAAACACATTCAGAAAGAACCATAGAAACACACAGAAAAAATCATGGGCAGAAAAAACTACTCTTGTATTAATCTATGAATCCTTTGTATAGGGTTTACAAGACTGGACCGCAAATGAGTCTTAGTTATTTATCCTCTCCTCTCTAGATATCTCTAACGCACTCATCTACTAGCTCTCTCCTAAGCTAACAACCGTATGAATGAAATTTGGATACAAATTTATATTTACAAAGAGCGCCTCCTCGAGCCTTTCCTCTAGCTACCTCATTAATTACATTAAATTACATTCAATGGACATCCAGTTTGAACCAGAACTAATCCTATCTACCCGTCAACCATTAAACTCGACTTCACATGAAGCCTGTACAAAGGAACATGGATCAGATTTTCTTGATCCTTACAACATTTAATTCCATTCAATTACATTAAAATTTTTAAATTGGGTTCAAAATGAGAGGGTTGGCACCTCTCTTCCCTTGGAATTCATTCCTCCTTGTGCATTGATGCACTGTCTTGTTGATGCGCTAGCGTGTTTGCTGATATGGAGTGATGCTCCTACATCATAATCCCGCATTGACGAAAATCATGAGCTCATGTTCATGGCTCCCCTACTGCCTAGGTTGAGGTCCTCCAAGGTCCCAAATCTGAATTTGGAGATGTCCATCTGCTCCTCTTCCTTATTTCTATTTTTGTTGTTTTTGTCCTACTATTGTAGGTTATCCCTTGATCAACCTCTCTTTGTTGTTGGGTGTCATATCTACTTCTTCCAACATCAACCTTCTTATATCTTCTATCACTATGTCCAGCTGGTCTATTGGTTGGCTCCTCCTTTGCAATCTTCTCTACTGCACCTCTTCTTCATTAATTTCCATCTTAATTTGTTGGATGCACTGGCTCTGTGCCATTAACCTTTCCTAGAGGGCCTCCAATTCTTGATACAGATCAATGGGAAGATAATCCTGATCTCCCATGTTGATTTCATCTCCTGTGGCATAAGCTTGCGACTCCACTCCAGATTCCGCTTCTACAACAATTTTACCGAGTTGTTGTCCAACTATCTCCTCTAACAATTTTCTCTTTGTCAGGGTCTCCAAATCCTCATACATATCACCAATGTCCATGCTTTATTCTCCTCTCTCCTCTGCTATAGTGCAAGATACCAGATATATAAAGTATGCAGAACAGAAACGAAATGCTAGAAATGATAGAATAACAGTAAAATATCTAGCATAATCTTCACAATACACAGAAATGATATAAGAAATAGCAATAGAAATAACACTTTGAATCAGATAGCAATGTTCATAGGCCTCTTCGAGGAGGCAACCTCCAATCGAGCAGCGCTCTGTTACAATAATATCCAAGCTAAGGTTCTCATACCCTCGACTCCTATTTATACTAAAAGGAAGCATCTAGAGGAGGATCCTTCTAGAAGCGAAAGCTTCTATTAGGTCTTCTTACATCCGCCTTATTCTATTTTATTGAAAGGTCTTATTAATATTGACCTTTATTACATCTGAATACATTGATCTACC
>JZKD02S1676866.1:62845-87692 GCA_000966675.3 Picea glauca
CATCTAGAGGAAGATCCTTCTAGAAGCGGAAGCTTCTATTAGGTCTTCTTACATCCACCTTATTCTATTTTATTGAAAGGTCTTATTAATATTGACCTTTATTACATCTGAATACGTTGATCTACCTATGTGAGGGTTAGGACCTTAACATATAGGAATCAATTCTGTAGTCATCTCTTGTTCATCTCCCTTACAAATTTTTTTGAGAAATTATGCTGAATCCTCTTCTTCTTCTTCCATTTCCTGCGCATATTTTAATGTCTTCTCAATCTCCTCTATGAAAGTCTCTACTAGTTGTCTTTATTCTACTGCACCTTCAACATGTACACTGGTTGCTACTGGGATACTTGGTAGGAATATATTGATTCCTCCAATGATCAGAATGTGCCTCTAATCCTTCTCCTCTGTCATCACTACTTGTTGATCTGAAATCTCCTCTAAGTTCTTGAGACTTCCAGACAGTCTCACTTCATTCTCCTTTCCCACCTAGAAATCTCAGGTTTTACTCCTGCCATCCTGACAGTCTACGAGATATTTGTTTGACCTATCTTAATTTACCTCCTGGAAAAATGCGCCTTCATCTCTTCCCTCCTGGAAGTTTACGAGATCCTTGACTAATCTCATCTCATTTCCCTTCTGGCAATTTGCATTATCACCTCTGCCCACCTAGCAGTTTATGAGATATTTCACCAATCTCTTCTCATCCTCTTCATTGAGGTTTTCTCTAAATTCGGGTTTGCAAATGAAAACCACCTCCTCCTCTATGGCACTAACATTTTCAATTTAACTCAGCCACCTCTTCAACACCTGTTGCTGCCTCTTAGAAACCAAGTGATGGATAGGCCATTTATCCCTCTACTTCATGGACCAATCGTACCTCCAGCGTACATGTTCCTCCTGCTACATCTTCAACATCAACCTATCGATCTCTGCTCTAATATCCTCAAGCTCTTTGTTCATATTCTCTTTTTTTAGTTGATGGTGGTCTTCTCTCCAACCCCATTTCTGGCCTTCAGTAGCCATCATCACCTCTTCCTTCAAGAACGCAATTGGTTCTTCTCCTTCATCCCACTAGGCTGTCTGCTTCCCCTGCTCTACAATTGAGAGCACTATTGGCTTTCTCCTACAACCCTCTCATCTTTATACTAACTGCTACACACTTGCAAACAATCTTCACAGAGCATCATACTCTGTCTTCTCCTCCTTTTTCTGTTGTCTACAGACATAAATTAGGCTATGATACCACTTGATGGTATCATACCAAAACTGTCCTTGATTTCCTGCTACCTTGAGATTAAAATCAAGGTCTAATACCATTTAATTTTATGCATACCCCCTCCCTCACTTGGGGCCCACTGACCTCCCGATCTAGGATCATTCACAATCGAGAGATGAAATAGCTCTCAGGCTCCTGTTGAGCTCCCAAAATCAAACATAGGTCCTTTTATTCCATGTGCAGGTCCAAATATAAAACCCATGAGATATTTTCCTAAGGCCCCTTTCAAATACCCTTAACAATCAAATTTCAGGCATTATCCCCCTTTGTCACTGGTGGAATCACATATGACTATGGGCTACAACCAGGCACCAAGTACAGGGCGCTACTTTGGGCACTCCAGAGCTCTGGGCTCCAAGAGTGTCAACACCCCTAGACCTCCAATCCTCCGAATACGCAATCCTTCAAACAAAAGGAAGGGATCGATGGTCCCAATCCTCTGTCTAGATTGATAGCTCATAGACGAATTTTGGAGTTTAGGCTTCAACGATTCTCCCTGTTCCAACCCACTATGCTCATGAAGTGTCGAACTTTGAACCAATGGATTAGATGACTATCCTTCCTCCACAGATCAATTGTTGATGCTCCACTTCGCGACTCCGAGATTTGGGGTTTCTTGCGATACAATGCCACTAATCATCCAGAGTGTTATATTTCTAGAGTGAGAGATCTGGTGACGCATGTCTTTTGTGATGGATGAACTGGATTAACTCTAGATCCTGGCCCTTCAAAATTTCTCAGCTCATACTTAATATAACCCCTCCGGAGTGCTATACCTATGGCTCTCCATACATGCTACCATGTATCCTTATCAAATGGATGGTTGAGATCTTATCCGGCCTTTGGGCCTCTGGGTATTCTTGACCCCAACTGCTTCTGCAAACTTTCCTCCAGAGTACTGGATCCGGTGACAGCTGTCCACCAAGATCAATGGTGGGGATGGAATCTACTCTTCAGATCTTCGGGATCCTTGAGAACGCTTTCCAAAATGGTTCCTTCCTCCTGGAGTGTCAACCTTCTAGACTCTAGGACCTAACAACACCTGTCCTCCTACTTCAATTGCTCGGATGCCCTCTGAGACTTCGTAGCTTCGGGTCTTCCCGAATATGTACACCTTGTGTACTTGTTCTCTCAAAGAACTAAGGATCTAGACCTTCTTCGATCTGCTAGCATGTGTCCACTATGGTCGATGGCCGAGATTAGCTCCGACTCCCTGCCCTTCGGGGATTTTCGACTCAGTATTACCCTCGTTCTTCTGGAGTGCTATTCCTCTGGATCCCAGATCTACTGACACACTTCCTAGAAACATATGGTCATAATTCACTTCATCTCCACACAACTTCGGGATTCCGCTTCTCCTTTGCAAACAAGTATGAAAAATCTCTGAACTAACAAATTTCAAAGGGTGTAGAGGGTTAAACCTCATGAAACTTACCTGGATCAGATGATTGTCGATCCTCATGCTTAGATCCAATGGTGAGGATCTATTCTCCTCCCTGCATGCTCCTCCTTCTAGTTGGGCTCTGATTTAATGAACTATATTGATCCTAATATCCCATCCGGCGAGTGTTGTAGCTTCTCCTCCTCTACAAACTGCGCTTTCCTTCGAAAGAAGGATTTCACAACAAATTCAAAGGTTTGGTCTTTGAGATTTCTTCTGCGAGACTGAATGTTGGGCCTCACCTTGTGATGCACCTCCTAAGATTCAAAGTTAAAATAATTTTACCTGCACACGCCTTGTGTTATTCCTCCTGAGATGTTTTCAACATTTTGATGAAGTGTGAGTGCACACTTGCGCTTATTCAATAATCTAAATCCTGAAATGATTCTTGACCTATGCACGCTTTGGACGGTCTTGCACATACTTGTGTTATTTCTTCATCTTGACCAACAGTTAGTAAAGTGTAGCCCCTGTGTAGTCCTTGCACCTGATCGACAAGACTTCATGTTGTCCCTCTTGTGCTTGTAATTGCTCGGAGTTCAAAGGGTTCAATCCCTTTGGTCTTCTCAGAAACTCCTCGTTCCCTCCTGGCACTCACACTTTGTCTCCTAATCTTGACCAACACTTTATCAGCGTGTTGGATTTATACATTCCTTGCACGACTTAACCTCCTGAAACATGAACTCTAAAATTTCACTCCTCACACTCCTTGTGCTTTCTGTGAATAATTCAACTGCTCCTCCTGAGATTTACCTTATGGTGTTCCCTCTTGGAAACCTTCTCACATAACTCAAACTAGAGTTCTCACCCACTCCTTGTGCTCACTCAATGCACTCCTTGTAGAGCCCTTAGAGTATTCAATCACTCTGGTATGTATTCTTCAGAGTGTTATGCAACTCCGATAGGCCTTCCCTGGTACTATTTCTCCTTTCTGAGTTTGAAATTGTTTTTTTGTGCCCACTTGCCAGACTCTTCTCTAAACTTTCAACAGAGTTCAAGTGCACTCCTTGCACTAGCTTCATAGAGTTTTCACTAACTCTAGTGTGCACTCCTTACACAAGCCTAAGAGCCCATAACTATAAAGAAATCCACAAATATAGAGAAGTATATCTAAACCTACAAATGTGATGCAGGAGCATCGCAAGGGCATGCAAGCATAGCCAACAGTGAGCCAACGCGGAGATAAGGGACAACTGGAAAAGCACCGAGCACATTTTTTGAAAATGCATTGAAATATTAATGAAGTCATTAAGTGGAGGCATGCTTGTATTATTGTAAAAGGACTTTGAGTGATCCTCTCTCATCCATAGTAGATAGGAGCCTTTATATATAACGAATGTAAGTAGATGGAATTAAATTCTTAGATTAGATAGTTTAGAGTGTAAGAGGGAAAACGGGATATAGACACCCTCATTGTGTAATTGTAACATATGAACATTATCATTATCAGTAATAGACAACATACAGAGCTGGATTCGAAAACTGTGTTTGAAAACCACCCATGTACATATATTTGAGTTAATAGAAGAGTTTCAACTCAATTTCATGGCGTCGTGTTTATTTTATGTATACGTATGATGAAGGGTATGTTCATGGTTTTACTCTTTCTGTTTTACATTTTCTTTTACACTGTGTATGATTGATTTCATGGTTAAATGTATGAAATCTGAGAGAGAGAGAGAGAGAGAGAGAGTAAGGGAAATGAGTTTCATTTTTTTTTATGTCTGAGCAAGAGTTCCTGCAAGGAGTGTAGTTGAATTGTCCGCAAGGAGTGCATTGACAAAGGGTTCAGAGGTTTGTCTTTGAAAGCTCAGATAGGATAGATTTTCTTCTCATTTCCTCAGAAGTGTAGTTAGGCACAGGAGCCATGCAAAGTGTGTGTAGGCTGAGAGTAGTTTCAGGGTTTGTAAGACCTGGAGGACTGTTGAGAGACTGTTGTTGCAGGGAGTGCGCAGAGTCGAAGGACTTAAATTCTTTGAATTAACTGAAGGATTTTCTGCAAGGAGTGCATGCATGAGTCTTCCTTAAGACTTAGATTTGGAGAAAGATCAGGAGGGATAGAGCCTTCGTAGTCATCGAAGAAAATCACAGAAGGTTAGTGCCTTGAGGCGTTGAAAGGAGGTGTCGCAAGTTTGTGTTGAAGGCGGTTAAGTTCCGTGGAAAAACACTTTATTTAAGAGTGAAAAAGTTCTTGAAGGGAGAAATGGACGATCGGAATTATCTGTGGAGAATTCGCGAAGTCCCGCCAGCCATCAGATCTCCCAAAGGAGAAAGGAAGTTACGGTGGTCGGTTTTTTCAAGCGGAAGCTCAGGAGAGAGAGGGTCATAGATTCACACCAACGAGGACCGTTGGATCTACTAGCGAAATTTCATTTCGGGTTTTCGTGGGTTGAAAGACTGAAAACTCAGCCTCAGGATTCGCGAAATCGTGAAGTCCAAAACCCCAACACAACAGAAGGTTACATTGTGGGGTCAAGACTTGGACACATGTCGGAATCCAAGCATTTCAGCATTTTGGGGTTTGAAGGGGTAAGAGGAAGCCAAGACTTTGGCTGATTAAATCCCCGAAACGTGAAAGGGGAACTTTTGTGTGCAGAGGCGGAGATTGTCATTTGGACATCTAAGAACTTTGAAGCTAGGGACTCGGAACTTTGGAGTTCGGGAAATCGGCGTTCACGTCGACAAGGAGCGGAACCCCTTCCATATTGTGATTTCTAAAATCGTGAAACAGTGGCCTAGTCCATCGGTGAATCGGGAATCGGGAATTCGGGATTCGTAGTATCGAGAGGTTTGGGAATCGAGAGTCCAGGACTCTCGATACCAAAAAGTCTGAAGTCAACACGGGTGTGTAGTTCGAGAAGAGGTGACAAGTGGCAAGGAGTCCACGCCAATTGGAGAGCATGATTGCAGTGACACGTGGAAAAGGACAAAGGTTGTGGGACCCGGAGTAGACGCAAATCTCTTTCGGGATTTCGGGACCCGGAAGGAAGAGCGAGAAATAGCGCTAACCGTTGGATCGGAGAGGAAGCCTGGAACTGTTGATCTCTTTGCGGAGGCAGAGAATTTGGGTTTCAACGATTTTTTCGGGACTCAGCATATCGGGGTTCGGAGGCCAGAGAGAACAGAATGCTTTATTGCGGGACTCGCGATTCCGCGAAGTCCGATCTCCCGAAGCGTGAAGGGGGAATTCCATGAGGTTTTGCTGTGGGTGCAGATTTTCCCAAAGGGAAATAGAAGAGACAATTGTTGAGAGCTCTTTGGCCCAGTGGAAGAAGAACGATCATGTGTGCATGGACTTTCAACCTACGGGTTGGGAGGGCTATGTCAGGTTTGGTATCAGAGCCTGATTCTTGTTTGTATATTTTAGATAGGAAAAGCGAGAAGGAATTTCAGCCATGCCGCCGAGGAGAAGGGATAGACAAACACCCAATCTGCAAGAGGAAAGGGAGATGTCCAGAGGAAGGGGCAGGTAGGTGTAGAATCCCGAAGTGGAAAGAGATCTGCATGACATTCGCGCCAGACTCGTGGACATGGAAACAAGACAAAGGCGCACTGCTGATGTTGGAGATATCAGTGAGCTCGAAAGTGAAGATGATGCTGGACATGAAGGAGAAGAAATTGCAGCAAAATATGCAACAAATGAACGCTTGATTAGAGCTGTTGCAAGAATGAGTGCAAGAGCCAAAATGGACATTCTGGTTTATGAGGGAAACTTGGATGTAGAAGAGCTTCTAGATTGGATTAGAGCTCTCGACACATATTTTGACTATGAAGATGTCGAAGAAGACAAGAAGGTCAAACATGTTGTCACGAGACTTAAAGGACATGCAACATTGTGGTGGGATGAACTACAAGCTGATAGGCGTTGCCAAGGCAAGCAGAATATCAAGAGTTGGGACTGGATGATTGCAAAGATGAAAACAAAATTCATTCCCAGAGATTACCAAATTACTCTATTTCAAAGAATGCAGAATTTGAGATAGAAGTTGATGTCAGTGAAGGAGTACACTGAAGAGTTCTATAGGCTGAACATCAGAGTAGGTCATCGTGAAAGTAATGATGAAAAGGTTGACAGGTATATGAATGGCATGAGATACGAAATTCAGGATGATATGAGCATGATGACCATCTGAATGGTGGAAGATTCTTATCAAATGGCTCTAAAGGTGGAAGAGAAGCTGAGTCGAAAGATAGGTCAAAGAGGCCGAGGAAGAAGTCAAGCCAGGGGAAAATCAGTTATCCAAGATAGAAATCAGAAGCCTAAGGAAGAATGGAAGAAACCTCATATTGAGAGAGGTGGAAGCTCACAGAAAGGGCAATATGCTGGACAGAGAGGGAAGTATGTTGATCAGAGAGGAGAGTATGCTGATAACAACATTTTTCCTCGTACTAGAGGAAGAGGAAGAGGAAGAGGAAGAGGTGGAGTGATAAAATGCTTCATGTGCGGAAAGGTCGAACACAAGTCTTATGAATGTCCAGACAAGAAGAAAGAGGAAGGAGAGGCTCACATTACTGAAGCTTAAAGGCAGAATGTTGAGGTAGAGGATGTTGAAGGTGGAATATCGTTGATGATGTGAAAATCTCTTTTGACACCAAATAAGGAGGTGGAGAGTTCAGTCCAAAGAAACAGACTTTTTCGGACTGCATGCAAAACCAAAGACTGGGCATACAAAGTTATTGTGGACAGTGGTAGCAAGGATAATCTCGTTTCTACAGAGATGGTAGAAAAGCTAGAGCTGGAAATAACTGAACATCCAAGCCCATATAGAGTGTCGTGGTTGCAAAAAGGACATTAGGTAAATGTGACTAAACAATGTTTAGTTGAATTTAAGATAGGTGGATATAGGGATGAAATACTCTATGATGTTATTCCTATGGATGTTTGTCATCTATTGCTGGGTAGACCGTGGCAATATGACATGAATGTGACTCATGATGGGAGAAAGAACACATACACCCTAGAGAAGAATGGGATAACTCACACGCTATTGTTGATCAAAGATAAATAAATAAAACCGAAGGTGAGCAACACTTTACTTCTCATGAGTGGGAAGGAACTTTTTATAGAGGTTAAGAAGGAGGAACCGCAATTCATTGTGGTAAGTAAGCCTAAAATTGTTTTAACCGGCACAAGGGTAGATGATTTACCAGAAGAGGTTCAGGAACTGCTAGAAGAATTCGTTGACATAGTAGTGGATGAACTACCTCATTCGTTGCCACCGATCAGAAGTGTGAGTCATCACATTGATCTCATACCAGGAGCTAGTTTACAAAACAAAGCCGTGTACAGATTGATGCCACAGGAGAATGAAGAGGCCAAAAGACAAGTCCAGGATTTGTTGGACAAAGGTTTGGTCAGAGAAAGCTTGAGTCCATGTGATGTTCTGACAGTACTTAGTCCGAATAAAGACGAAGGCTAGAGGATGTGTACTAACTCGAGGGAAATAAAAAAAATAACCATCAGGTATAGATTTCCATTGGCAAGGATGGATGATCTGATGGATTGCTTGAGTGGGGCAATTTTTTTTTCGAAGATTGACTTGAATGAGTCATATTTTTGGCCAGGAATGCGAGCATACGTCAAAATATTTGTGGACAGATGTAGAATTTGTCAGCATTCCAAAGGAAAGAGGAAGAATGCAGGATTTTATCAACCATTTCCCATACCTGAGAGGCTGTGGGATGTAGTCAGCATGGACTTCATATTGGGGTTTCCCAGAACACAAAGAGGGTTTGACTCAATCTTTGTGGTGGTGGATAGATTTTCCAAGATGGCACATTTCATACCGTGTCAGAAAACCAGTGACGCAACTCACATTGTGAACCTGTTTTTCAAAGAAGTCATTCGACTTCATGGCTTACCAAGGAGGATAGTTTTAGATCAAGACAATAAGTTCGTAGGACACTTCTGGAGAACCTTATGGAAGAATCTAGGAACAAACTTGTCATTTAGTTCAGCTTATCATCCTCAGACGGATGGATAGACAGAAGTCGTGAACAGGAGTTTGGGAGACTTGCTGAGGAGCTTGGTGATAGAACACCACAACCAATGGGACAACATATTACCATAGGCAGAGTTTTCTTATAATGACTCGCTTAATATTAGCACAGGACAGAGTCCATTTCAAATTGTTTATGGCATGCAACCGAGAGGAGTCTCTGAGCTAAGGGATTCAGAATAGATTTCGACTAGGAGTGCTAGTGCGGAAGATTTCGCAGAGGCGATGAAGGAACTTCATAGCCAGGTGAAGGAACGATTGCAGAGTTCGAGCCAAGAATATAAGCGGAGAGAAAATCAACACAAGAGACAACTTGAATTTGAAGTTGGTGATTTGATTCTCACACATTTGAGAAAGGAAAGGTTCCCAAGGGGAGCATATCATAAACTCAAGATGAAGAAAATTGGACCATGTAAGGTCTTGAAGAACTTTGGGGCAAATGAATAAGAGATTGAATTACCCGATGGGATTGGAATCTCTCCGATATTCAATATCTTAGATTTCTACCCTTATAAAGCTGAGGAAGCAGGGACAGGTAACGAACAACCAGAGGTTCAGTGGACAAAGCAAATGCCAGAAAACCACAGATGGAATGCATACTAGACAAAAGAGTTGGTAAGAGGACCAGGTGAAAGCAATACTTTTAATACTTGGTCAAGTGGAAGGGCCATCCAGTTGAAGATGCCAGCTGGGAGAACGAAGCCGAAATTCAGAAGCATGGACATACCATGCATGAGCTCATGGACAGGAGCCCATGAAAATTTTCAAGCGAGGGAGTATGACGCAGGAGCATCGCAAGGGCGTGCAAGCATAGCTAGCAGCGAGCCAACGTGGAGATAAGGGACAGTTGGAAAAGAACCGAGCACATTTTTTGAAAATGTTTTGAAATATTAATCCGCTCTCATCCATAGTACATAGGAGCCTTTATGTGTAATGAATGTAACTAGATGGAATTAAATGCTTAAATTAGACAGTTTAGAGCATAAGAGGGAAAACGGGATATAGACACCCTCATTGTGTAATTGTAACATATGAACATTATCATTATCAGTAATAGAGAGCATATAGAGTTGGATTATAAAAATGTGTTTGACAACCACCCATGTACAGAGATTTGAGTTAATAGAAGAGTTTCAACTCAATTTCATGGCGTCGTGTTTATTTTTCGTATGCGTATGTTGAAGGGTATGTTCATGGTTTTACTCTTTCTGTTTTACATTTGCTTTTATGTTGTGTATGAATGATTTCATGGATAAATGTTTGAAATATGAGAGAGAGAGAGAGAGTAAGGGAAATGAGTTTCAATTTTTTTCTATCTGAGCGAGAGTTCCTACAAGGAGTGCAGTTGACTTGTCTGCAAGGAGTGCATTGACAAAGGGTTCAGAGGTTTGTCTCTGAAAGCTCAGATAGGATAGATTTTGTTCTCATTTCCTCAGAAGTGCAGTTAGGCATAGGAGTCGTGCAAAGTGTGCGCAAGACAAGAGTAGTTTCAGGGTTTGTAAGACCTGGAGGACTGTTGAGAGACTGTTGCTGCAGGGAGTGCACAGAGTCGAAGGACTTCAATTCTTTGAAGTAATTGAAGGATTTTCCGCAAGGAGTGCGTGCAGGAGTATTCTTTAAGACTCGGAGTTGGAGAAATATCAGGAGGGATAGAGCCTTTGCGGTCGTCGAAGAAAACCACAGAAGGTTGGTGCCTTGAGGCCTTGAAAGGAGGCGTCGCAAGTTTGTGTTGCAGGCGGTTAATTTCCGTGGAAAAACTCTTTGTTTAAGACTGAAGAAGTTCTTGAAGGGAGAAACAGATGATCAGAATTCTCCGTGGAGAATTCGTGAAGTCCCGCCAGCCGTCAGATCTCGCGGAGGAGCGAGGAAGTTATGGTGGTCGTTTTCTACAAGCGAAAGATTAGGAGAGAGAGGGTCGTAGATTCACGCTAATGAGGACCATTGGATCTACTCTCAAAATTTCATTTCGGGGTTTCATGGGTGGAAAGACCAAAAAATCAGCCTCAAGATTCGCGAAACCGCGAAGTCCGAAACCCCGACACAGTGGAAGGTTCTATTGTGGGGTCAAGACTTGGACACGTGTTGGAATCCAAGCGTTTTGACATTTTGGGGTTTGAAAGGGCGAGAGGAAGCCAAGACTTTGGATGATTAAATCCTCGAAACGTGAAAGGGGAACTTTCATGTGCAGAGGTGAAGATTATCATTTGGACATCTCGAAACTTCAGAGCTAGGGACTCGAAACTTTGGAGTTCGGGAAATCAGCGTTCATGTCGACAAGGAGAGGAACCCCTTCCATATTGCGATTTATGAAATCATGAAATAGTGGCCTAGTCCATCGGCGAATTGGGAATCAGGAATTTGAGATTCGCAGTATGGGTTTGGGAATCGAGAGTCCAGGACTCCCAATACCAAAAAGTCCGAAGTCAACATGGGTGTGTAGTTCGAGAAGAGGTGACAAGTGGCAAGGAGTCCACGTCAGTTGGAGAGCGTGATTGTAGTGACACGCGGAAAAGGACAAAGGTTATGGGAACCGAAGTAGACGCAAAGATCTTTCGGGATTTCGAGACCCGGAAGGAAGAGAGAAAAATAGAGCTGACCGTTGGATTAGTGAGGAAGCCTGGAACCGTTGATATCTTTGTGGAGGTGGAGCACTTGGGTTTCAACGGTTTTTTTGGGAGTTTGCATATCGGGGTTCCGAGGCTAGAGAGAATAGAGCGCTTGACTGCAGGACTCGTGATTCCATGAAGTCCGATCTCTCGAAGCATGAAGAGGGAATTCCACGAGGTTTTGCTGTGAGTGCAGATTTTCCCAAAGGGAAATAGAAGAGCCAATTGTTGAGAGCTCTTCGGGCCAGTGGAAGAAGAACGATCCTGTGTGCATGGAATTCCAACCTATGGGTTGGGAGGGCTGCATCAAAATGTAATATACTTTCACATCTATAACATACATAAATAAACCTAGAAAATATTACAAAAACACATTCAGAAACAACCATACAAACACACAGAAAACATCATGTGCAGGAAAAAATGCTCTTGTATTAATCTCTGAATTATTTGTACATGATTTACAAGAATGGACTACAAATGAGTTGCATTTATTTCTCCTCTCCTCTCATGAGCTCTCTAATGTGCTCATCTACTAGCTCTCTCCTGAGCTAACAATCGACTGAATGAATTTTGGATACAAAGTTATTTTTAAAAAAGAGGGGCTCCTCGAGCCTTCCCTCTAGCTACCTCATTAATTACATTAAATTACATTCAATGGATATCCAGTCCAAAATAGAACTAATCCTATCTAACTATCAGCCATTAAATTTGACTTCACATGTAGCCTGTACAAAGGCACATGGCTCGGATTTTCCTGAGCCTTGCAACATTTAATTTCATTCAATTACATTAAAAATTTTAAATTGGGTTCAAAATGAGAGGGTTGATGCCTCTCTTCCCTTGTAATTTGTTCCTCCGTATGCATTGACGCGTTTGCTGAGATGGAGCGATGCTCCTGCATCACTAGTGTAGTGGTGGATTTTATTTCTTTTTCCTTTGTATTTTCTTTCAATCATACGAGTTGTAACTATATGTGTAGGTTGTTGATAATGTTTTTCAACACTAATAAGGTTTACTAGAGTTGAAATCCATTCTCTTGTCCATCACTTTTAGATACATAAATATTACATTTAAGAAATTAGTGCAACTATTATCTCTCTTTTACTCACTAAAGATTAAACTTTTATGCCATTTTTATTAACAATGTTGTTAAACTTGTTTCATTTTCCTTATCTCTGAGAATAAAATAAAATATTATTAAACTGATTAAGCACTACAATATAATCAATACTGTTATCATATTTCATTGATCATGTTTTGATATGAGAAAGAACAATCAAACCCAAATTGAAAGAATTCCCTATATTATCTTATGTTTTAAAGCTTAGAAAGACTCTTGGACACAATGGAGAAGCATGTAGTGAATATGAATTCAATGTCTCAATATGAATACGTAACATATCCATCCAAAAGGATGTGTACATGATAAAGGAGTGTTATAGTCCAAAATTCCACATCTATGCATCCAAGACATTGGCCGGTCCATTTGCATCCTTTGCCAATCATACTACTGAGGTTTCTTTAAAAAAAACAACTTTTTCGATAATGTACGCATTCTGCTGCACTATCATCCTAAGTAAATACGCACATTGCATGTTATTCCGTCCATGTACATACACGTGATGCATTCTAGTCAACACGCGTTTACTCCCAAAAAATGAAAAAACATTAAAATTGTGCATATTTTGATGAAGTTTACGAGCTATGAAGGGTTTCATAACAATTTTACCCCCTGTATCCCTTCCCCAAACTGAATAACCGTCGTTTTCTTATATAAAAATGGGTTTAGGGGGATCATTTGGGCATATGAAAAAGGAGAGAAGAAAACTCTGCCAAAATCCTTTCCCTCTCATTGCCCAAGTTTTGCATATCTCTCTGAGTTTTATCCTCATCTTCCCCTTCCATCCATTCTCCCTATGCAACCCTTCCTTCTTCCCATGTTGGAATGTTGGTTGTGACGTTCTATGTGGGATTAGTCCACTTGGAGTCACGATAGAGGAATCTGGACTTGGTTCATGGAGTGGTGTCATCAAGAAAAGGTTGTAACCTTTCATCTTATTTATGAATAAAAGAGATTATCTTTGTCCCAAAACTTTATGTGTACATGTTCTTATCTATCTGATCATGTACATATATATTTAGTATTTTAAGTGATTACTAGATATTGAATATCATGGTGTGTTGTGTTCTTGATCTGTTGCAGGTCAACTTTGGGAGGAGATTTGTTATTTAAGAGGCAACACCAAGTGGAAGAGGTCTACATCAACCGAAAGGATTCAAGGTGCTCTTCTTAACCTTCTCTCTCCTCTCTCTTATCACTTAGTCTAGATTGTTTTGGGGTAGATTATAGATAAGTCATTATTTTAGGGGGTTATTTCTAGCTGCGTATTCCTTAGACCCAGTTTAGGGGGAATTTTACACATAGCAAAATTGGTGACTCCACTGGGGAGTCTCTCTAGGGTCTTAGTGGGAGATCTTGGTTTGATTTGATTTTCAGTTTCTTTTTTACTTTTTTGAGTGTTCCGAGTCCAGTTGGGTTTTTGGTCACCTTCTGGGTGCCTACGAACTTCCCTTCCCCGAGTTGTCTATCCAAACTTTTTATTTTTGAAAATGTACAGATGTGTACGCACCATGTTCTCTGTAAAACACACGTACATACATGGTCTGCATTATACATAGACCATGTACATATGCAGGCTGGCCATGCACAACACATGTCTCTGTGGTCTTGGAATAGGTTTTTCAAAACACTTTTCTTTCCTATTAGGAAGCTCTTGGCTTCTTAGGTATTCCTGAGTTCTCTAGGGTCTTTGTTAACTGTGTTCGGATAGGTTCAGGGCTCAGATTATCCTGCAACTTGTAAATAGTATTTTTGTTTGTTTATCTCTTTTGTTTGTTGTCAAGGTTAAGGGTGAATTTGTGATCTTTAGGTGCTCATGTGGATTTCGATGAATCCTTTCTTTTAAGGAGTGGCTTAGGGTTTTTGTTAGTATTTGGTTCGTAATCTCTTTTCCTTGATTATGCTTTGAAAAAGAAAAAATATCATTTTCTTGTTATTTTCATTTCCAAGCATATAAAAATAAAATAAAAAATGTTTTTTAGTTCATTTACCACATTTTCATTTTATTATGCATGTTTGTTTGGTGTTTCTAGCATAGGTTGTTTCTATAAAAGAAAAGAGTTATGATTCCAAAGTTCCTTCTAGGATTCTTCCTTGAAAGTTCTAGTAGTTTACATTTCATTTTGAAATGAAAATGAATTATAGGAAAAATTGCATTTTAGGCTCTTGGTCTATATTTTGAAATTTTTCACCTTCAAAGTTAAAACTCCGTTTTTGAGGTTGTAGAATGTAGTTTTCTTTCTGCAAAATATTCTAAAAGATTATTTAATCCTCTCCTTCATATATCAAGAACACCACTAGTTTCTCTTTCATACCTCCTCACTAATTAAGCCATTTAAAATCAACGATTAATGCTAAAATCAAGTAGATGTTTTTGTTTATAAGGTACACCAAGTAGTCTAGGATTTAGGGCCTTGAAATAGGTGTGGAGAGGAAACTCTTCAAGGCCACTTAAATACATTTAAGATTCTGTGATAGGGAGTGTAAAAGTCCAATTTTGTAGGAGTTAGCTGGGACCCCCCTCTAACAGAGGGGATAACCACGAGGTTGCATGAGGAAAGGTAGAGGAGATAAATCCTCTAAAGCCAGACCAAATGTAGTGGGGATCGTATATTGAGGGTCATTATTGGGATCTTTGTTGACCACATTTGACTACAGAGCTTCATGGACCTCGAATACGTTTGGGATCCTCATTTGTATTCTGGACGATTTGCCTTTGGTACCCTTGAAATTATTTGGACTTTTCTATCCTTCTCATTACGATTAGCATGACTGTCAGATGTACCCTCCTAGTGACTGACAATGAGCTGGAAACCTAGTTTCCTTTTTGTAGAGACTTACAAAAGTTACTGCAGGGGTATACCGCGGTACTTAGGGAAGATGTCGGATCATACTTTGCAGAGTATACCCGATGGGTGTTTCTGTGTTCGAGTTACACTTGCACTGATAATTTTCTCTAGTGTTGATTGGTGTAACTGTTATTCCTACCAGTATGTTGATTTATTGATTCTCCTTTAAGGAATTTTTAATGTGTGTTCTGTGTTTCATGCTAGATTAATGTTAGAGTGTTATTTGATCATCTCACAATGTGAAAGATCAACAACCTTGTCATTCGTGTAGGCTTCAGGGCCTACCGTGGGTTACTTTGGAGCCACCTTCGCGACCACTAAGGCGAAGACTAGATAAAGAGGTTTGTTTTGGAGTGATCGACCCACCAGAAGTTTTTCCTGACCCTGCTCCTAGAGAAGATACACTTGCACCATAGGAGTCTATTGTTTCTGACATCGAAGCTAAATACTTCAAGGCTGCAAACCCTTTGATCACTAATTTATCAGCACCACTTGTTATTTAGGTAGTCCTTCCTAAGGTGACTTCACCTGATTGTCGTTTTTATATATGATTGGAGATGGAAGCAAATAATGCTACCTCTTTTGGGAGTCCTCATACTCCCATCCCAACTGTAGCAGTGGGGGTATCCTGCTCCCTCCCCTACTTCCACCTATAAGGACTACGACTAACCAAATAACTAACTACAACTTATGGAAGTGGCACAGTCCCCACAACGACTATGACCATTGTTCCTTCTATACAAAACACGTCTCACCCTCCCTTTTCATACAAGATGTCGAGTTTAAACTCTAGCTCAAATTTAACTTACTCTACTCTATATATTGTTGTTTCGAGAGCATGGATTTCTAGTGCTCCCTTGCAAGCATCCTTCACAAGAACCACTGCTCTATTTAATGTGATCCCTTATGGTGGGGGTCATAACCCTCCTCTATCCCCTTCTCTTGGAGGTGATTTCCAGCAGTTGTCTGGGCTTAATACTAGTTCCATGTTGTTGAGTGGAGGGATTCATGGGCCTCAGTCCCATATGACTTTGGTTGGGTCTATTTATTTCTCTTTTTTGGTTCTTTTGGAAACAATGCTTTCTATTTTGTACATATTCTGATAAGGGGAAAACCTTGTATTTAATAAACCCAACCCTATGGAATGATTTGTTCCTTCACAGGGAGTGATGAAAGGAGATTTCTCCTCTCAAAGAATAGCCTAGGGGAAATTGGGGAGCCCCCATGATTAATGTTAATAATGGATCCACAAACGTATACATGATAAAATCCAATGCTCATCTGCAGACCAGGGTTCATGATTACGAAATGTCAGAATCCATTGAAAAGGAAAAAAAAGA
Source organism: Picea glauca (assembly GCA_000966675.3). Lineage (NCBI taxonomy): Eukaryota > Viridiplantae > Streptophyta > Pinopsida > Pinales > Pinaceae > Picea > Picea glauca. The sequence goes on from JZKD02S1676866.1 coordinate 79,480, forward strand.
TTCCAACCCACTTCCTCTTCTTCATATTGAGAATACTGTGGGAGAAAATCTAACCGACATCCCTAAGAGTGCATTGAAGAAGGCTTCTCACAACCCAAACACAAGGGCTACTAAAAAATACTCCATCATGGAGGATCTAGCACAAAATCCTTGCGCGATGTCTTCTCTGGAAGTTCTCTAGAGTTTCCCCTCACAGAGAAAAGAATTGGTGTCATCCTTAAGTGTTTCCAAGACTTCTAACTCGGGACTGATTGTCTTTTACACTACCGATTATAAAACACATCTTCCTGACCACATCGCTTTTCAGATAGTAGTGGTTTATGCCACAAAATCATTGAAACAAAACATTTTCTGCATGGTGGTGGACGAGGGTGCCTCGACTTGTGTGATGTCATTGGAATGCTAGAAGGCCATTGGCCAACTTGAGTTGTCTCCATATCCAACATTTCTAACTATGTTTAACGACCGTTCTTTTAAACCACCTGGAATAATCCCCTCCTTCCCCATGCAGTTGGAGGAAAAAACCGTGTGTGTCAAGGTAGAAGTAGTTGATGCACCTCTCGACTACAATATTTTGTTTGGACATAGTTGGACCTATGCTATGACATCGGTTCTATCCACCATTTTTTGGGTCTTATGTTTTCCTCACGATGGTCGGATCATAACCGTTGATCAGTTATCCTTCTCTCATCTCGACCCTTCATCGGGGGCATCCACGTTCCCGATGATTGACAACCCGCAACCATGTATTGTCAACTTAGGTTTTGGATTGTTTCCATCTCTAATGGGGAATTTTGATTATCCGCCACCTTCAAATGGTGTCAATTTTATTTTAGTTTTCCCCGATCAACTAAAGGCTACGATATTTCAGGTAGCTTCTTTTCGAACGATTTATTTTAATGACCCGTGGACTTTACCATCCCCATCGGCTTCAATGGAAGGGGTAGGGAATCTTAGAATGGTTGTGCCCCTATTTGTTGCTGAGGTTGCATACAATATTTTCCAATGAACCTCGAGCAACCGTGATTTGACTCCCACAAAAGAGTTATATCATGTTCTTGAGCCTATTTGGGCTCAATACTCTCTTACTACTCACAATCCTTTGGACTTGGTCCTTCCCTTTGACGAGGTGATTTTGGAGGCAATGACTGGACCATATAGACCTTGGGATGATATTCACCATATATATTATTTTTTACCCGAGATGAGGAGAGTAGAAGCAAGAGAGTTCACCATGCCATGAATGGATATGCCACTTGTCCTATTAACCCTATGGCCAGGCACATAATCTATACCGAGGGAAACATGGAAAGTATAGCTGAAACGATTCCAATTGACATCTCTAGAGCCCCTTGCATCGTTGAAAACATCTTCATCAGAGCGGATTGTTCCTCTGAGGTGATTCAGGTGTACACTAAATTATTTAAAGAGTTTTGTGACACTTTTTCCTCGTCTTATTAGGAGATGCTAATAATTGACCCTCGTATATTCGAACATGGGATTAGAAATTACCCCGATGCTAAGCCTGTTCAGTAGAAGATTCACCCAGTCAATCCTCGCAAGCCAACAAGTATCAAGAATGAGGTAGAGAAACTCAATAAGGTTAGTATCATCTATTCATTGGAATTGACGGAATGGGTTTCAAACCCTATTCCTGTCAACAACAAACAAGGTATGATTCGTGTTTGTATGGACTTTTGTGATCTAAATAAAGCTTTCCCAAAAGATAATTTTCCAACCCCATTCATTGATCACATTGTCGACAAATGCGCGGTCTATCACGTCTTTTAGTTTATGGATAGTTTTTCTGAGTACAACTAGATTCAAGCCAAACACGAGGATCAACATAAGACTGCACTTATATGTCCTTGGGGTACGTTTGCATATAAGAAAATTCCTTTGGGCCTTAAAAATGTTGGATACACTTTTCAATGGGCCATTTCATTCACCTTCAATGACCTCAAGAATATAGTCAAGGCGTATCTTGATGATCTGACATCACGTTCCCATAAGAGATATGATCATCTTGCCCACTTACGACTTATTTTTGAGAGGTGTCGCTACTACCAGATTCACCTAAATCCGAACATGTGTAGTTTTTGCATAACATCGAGACATTTTTTAGGTTTTTTCATGTCCACTAAAGGTATCATGGTCGATTCTCTGAAGGTTGAGGCAATAGTTCAATTGCCTCCCCCATGCAAAATCCCCCAGCTTATAAGTCTACATGGGAAAGCTAACTTTCTTTGTCAATTTGTTTCCAACTATGTCTATATTACTAAAGGGTTTATGCTTCTCATGAAAAAAGGGATCCCATTATGTTGGGATGAAGTAGATCAACGCTCTTTTGAAGCATTGAAACATGCTCTAACATCCACCCCTCTACTTTGTCCCCCAGATTATGGCAATGATTTCTTGTTGTACTTGGATCCAACAAAGTTTACTATTGGTATGGTCTTGGTTCAAGAGGATGACACGCTCCAGGATAATTTTATCTACTATCTTAGTCGAGGCTTAGTCGGACCATAACTCAACAACACCCATGTTGGGAAACTGGCTTTGGCAGCTATCCATGGTGTCCAAAGGTTCTATCATTACATTTTTATTCGCAAGAACATAATCGTAGATGTTCTGAATCCTTTTCAATATGTATTCACACGATGGGTCATCAACAGGAATATTAGTTGATGGATAGTCATTTTTCAAGAATTTGACTTGGACTTTGTTTTGGCGAATTCTAAGAAGTCTTTGGTCTTTGCTGAGATAATTTAAGAACTTTCGGTTGAGAGTGGTAATTATTTTCCCAAAGAGTCGTTGACCAATGGGGATATTTTCCTTATTGCATCTTCAGTCCCTTTGTATGGAGATATAGTTGTGTATCTTCAGACTTTGAAGAGCCCTTCCTCTACTTCTCGCACATATATGTATTTATTTTCCTTATGATTACTCCATGAAGAAAAAAGATGTATATATATATAATATGTCCAAAATGATGTCATAAGTACAAAATGTGGGCCATAATCCTCAAAAAGAGTCGATATACGCCATTGGAATCAATCCCTCAATACATAAGAGAGTATAAGAAGAGTGCCCTCGACACATTTAAGGTCCAGCGCTAAGTCTATGGTCTAGGCATGTTGTCCCTAGTGTAATGTACTACAGTGTTTGCAAGACGTTGGAATAGATTACCCCACATGCTGGGTACTCCTACTGCATGCGGCTACATGGCCAGAGGTAGGTCCTCAATATCCACCATTAGAACATGATAGGTGAGAGCTTTCAGGTTCCTCTCCACTCGTCTCAATACTTTCTCATCCTCCACAGTTGGTGGCCCTTTTGCTGTTGTTGGTCCGACATCCTCTTGAGGATGATGTATGGTCCTAGAAAAGTCTTTGAGGGACATATTCTTATTTTTTTGTGTCTTTCAAGAACTTGGGAACTCTAAATAAGGACACAACGGATGATAATATGAGACGGAAATGGGGATCCTCTTTAATATAATTAGTTCATTTTGTTTTGTTGACCCATATTTGTGGTTCTCTAATGTTGCATAATTTTATTAGTTGACTCTACTACCCATCATCACAGTCAGAATCAGATTCGGTCGGTGATGCAGCATATGGTGTGATCTATTCTTATGGTTATTTAACGTTATGTAATTCTATCAATTTCCCTCGCTGCGAAATCCATCTATCATCATTCCTGGAATGAGTCACGACATCTAGTTCTGCATCCTGCAACAATGTTTTTTTATTATCACTGTCGAAATGATTCTCAATTGCAGTGTCTAACAATGCTAGCGTTACATGGACAAACATTTTATTACAACAATTCTAGTGCAGGGATTACTTTGCCTCTCTTTTATGGCTTTGTTTCAGTGTAGCTGTAAAATATTTCTCCCCCTTATAGCTGCATTACACACTCAAATGAACCTGTAGTGATCATCTCAATTATAAAGAAACTAAGAATAATTCACACCACAGCCAAAACATCACTCTAGAAGGGGAAATAATCACTACATTATTTTAATAAGATAGGACAAGAAATCATATTTCCCAAGGACTTCGTAGACATGAAATCAAAGGATACAAATGTGAGTGGATTCATGTGAGTGGAGCATATTCCCTCCTTGACCTCTTCCCCTTTTCGACTAAGGTATATAATAATAATAATAATCTATTTTTAAGGTCACGACCAAGCTAGACACCAAATTGGTGTATGAGACCTCCTCTGCCCAATGATTTTACTGGTAAAGTCTATGAAGGTATACATACCCTACCCCCCTCTAGATTTGAACATGTGAACTCTTATGAGGAAACATATGTTCTTGACCATTAGGCCCACTCAAGTTGTATATGTGCGCGCATGGAAGAGCTATCCTTATACAGAGAATTATAATACTTCAAAAAAACATTTCACCTATGAGTCTTTTTAAGTAGGGAATCTCCTTATTATGATAATGAAATATTTGGAAGTTTCTAGCCTTCTACAGAGAATTCTAATACTTCAAAAAATAATTGCACCAATGGAACTTTTTAAGTAGGGAATCTCCTTATTATGATAATGAAGTATTTGGAAGTTTTTAATTATATCACGATGTTGTTGATTTTGGTACGAATGTTATTATTGTATTGCATCAGGTTTTAAGTATATATTTAAGAGTGTTATTATTGTATTGCATTAGGTTTTAAGTATATATTTAGGATCAAACAAGTCTGGTCCATCCAAAAAAAAATTAATCAATTTTTATATATTACATTATAAAATAATATGTATTTATTATAATTTCTTTGTTATTCAAATTAAATTGTTGTCAAAATCATCAATCAATCATACATTGCTAGAATAAAACCTAGATAATTAAAGTATTGACATTATATATTCAAAACAAAATTTATTATGATTCCTTTTTTTAAATTCAAAGGGAGTTGAGACAATCAATTAAACATTGCTATGACTGAGACCTTAACAAAATTAAACATCATCAAAGTGTTGACATTATATATTCAAACATAAGTTGTAGTCGTATAGGGTATTATTGTAAGGTACATATGTTTTTATACACATAATTTTGAGTGCATAATACACTTATTATATTTATATTTATAAGAGATATTGTCTTCTCTATAATAGATTTTAGTAACATATACACATATTTTCAATAAATAGATTTTAATAACATATACACATATTTTTAGAATTGATGTGTAACTACTATTATTAACTATGACATTTTAAAATTTTGTATGTAAAACTAAATACTATTTACACATTTATGTATTAGGGAATAAGGTAGATCTTTTACAATGTATGTTGGGATTGGTATTTCAAACATTTTGCAATGTTGTAATAGAGAAATTAATGCATCTCTATCTCTCTCTCTCTCTCTTATTGCAACTATACATTTCTATTAGTGCAATAGTAAAAATTTTGTTCACCCCATATCTACCTTACACACTCAAATAATCATGTAGGAATCATCATAGTGCTAAAGAATCTAATAATACTTTAGAAATCGACTAAAAGACTAGTCTCGACACTTTTTCATTTGGGGTCAAAATTTGATGCTAATTTGAAGTTTGTAATGTCAGTTAAATGTCGAATAGGAATTCCCCCCTCATTGTATACAGGCCAAGAGCGTGGTGTCGAATTTGCATCGATGTGATGTTGAAAATAGGATGAGAGGGACATATATTTAAACAATAACTTATCCAACTATATGTATAGAATTCTTCAAAACCATACCACGAAATAGTTAAAAAATAAAATTTCCAGATATCATTGCTTAAGTGATTTTAAACTCACATTTATTATATTGTAGTGATATCCATTCAATGTTTACATCACATAAGAGATGAAAAATGTGATGTTAATTGTTTTGGTTTCTCTCATTTTTCTTTCTTAAGACATTTAAATTTTGAATTTGTTTGGAGGAAACAAAGTACAATTTTGGTTGTTGAGGACATGAAACACATTCTGTGTGAGGGAGATTGTGATATCCTCAAATTATTGAAAAATAAATTATTTCAAAGTTGTTGTTTTAAAAATAAATTTCCATTTATGGAAATTTGAATTTTAAATTTTGGAAGTATGTAATTATTATTTTATGACTGTTGGACAAAAGTTTGACTTTCCAACTGTCCTCTTCTGATAGAAACATGTATGAGACAAACATTTTAATAAATTTAATGTTGGAGAAGAGATGGAACAACTAGGTTAAAAGTAGCTGACTATGACTCCAAGAGTGGGGAACATGTCTGAGTTAACTCAAAGCTTATTTTTACAAGTGTTAGAAGTTGAGTTATGTCACTAGAAGCCCCTAAAAATCAGGGATTTGTAAAGCTGTGAATTTCCAAAGGAGGGAAAGGAAGGAAAATTCATAGGCAATGGAAACAGGATATATACAACATATGTGGGAGGCAGGACACGACTTAGTATGTTGGGGAAAATGAACTATTTGTTGTTATGAGAACATCTGGTGTTAGCAAAACAATTTATGAAATGTTCAGAGAGACAATGGCTAAAGAGTGATTCACATTTATCCCTTATCGAGTCATGATCAAGATAGGGGGTGACCAAGACAAGTAAGCATGGTGATTGTATATCTACAGTTGGGTGGAATGTGCTTGTTCCATTTTTTTCCCTCGCATAATTGTTTCAGATATGTATCTTAAGTGTTTACTTTCCATTATTATGAAGTATTATATGATTGATATATATATGTGTGTGTGTGTGTGTGTGTGTGTGTGTGTGTGTGTGTGTGTGTGTGTAAGTAATGATATATATATATGTGTGACTCATGGCCATAATAGATTGATTGACTTACATCCTCCTTAAATATATGTTAGTATTACTTGTGGGATTTGACTTGCTTTTAGCTACAAAATCTATATGTACACTACATAGATAAATGTGTAGGTACTAAACTAAATAGTCACTTTATGGAGATCTCTCATCATGAAACCAACTATTTGATAAAATGAAAAGAAGTGAAACCAAAGCGATTAAATTGTATCGAAACAATAATAAGTAAACTATATAATTTTTTACTTCTTCTAATACATTGTCTCTAGAACCAATGGAGTAAGGAAAAAACTCATAAGATAAGAATTAAGGAGATAAATAGGGAAGTTAAAAGGTTATATATATATATCTATATAAATATATATATATAATTAATAACGAGAATGGTTATCTGAAACAATGGGTCTTAGAGGTCAATTTTACAAATTATATTTATGAAGTTTGATAGGCCACTGATGTATGTCAACAAGGCCTTGTAGATTTCTTTCCAAATAAAATATTCAAAAATATGGAGTTATACATACCCAATAATCTTTGTTAACTATTTAAAAATAGAATTTAAAAAATCCACATCAATTGTCTATAAGACATCTCGTGAATAATAAAAGAAATCTATTGTAGGGATTACTTTGCCTCTCTCTTGTCTTTGTTTCAGTGTAGCTGTAAAATATTTCTCCCCCTTATAGTTGCATTACACACTCAAATGAACCTATAGTAATCATCGTAATTATAAAGTATCTAAGAATAATTCACACCGTAGCCAAAACATCACTCTAGAAGGGGCAATAATCACTACATTATTTTAACAAGGTTGCGTGGTAGCGTAGTCCCTGCCAAAGAGGTTAGAAAGAAAATTGTGGAAAATTGGGTCAAATTATAAATGAAGGAAGTGTTCAGTGCAAAATGTATATCACGGAAATGTTGTGTGAAACATGTATATAATGGAACATGGTGCAAAAGTAAAAGACGCTTGGCATGTAGAGCACCATTTATTTTTTGAAAGTATATAACAAACATTTATTTTTTGAAAGTATATAACAAACTACAAATTTGTTGACAGTGGAAGAATAAATTTGGAAATTTAAATGCATTTGCCATATGGACTGGTGAAAGATAAAAATATATGAAGACATTAAATTAAAAGGAGATAAGAAATGCAAAAATTTAAATGCGTTTCTGAACATGGGGTATAAGTAAATGACGCTTGCAATGTAGAGCACCATTTATTTTGAAATATATAAAAAAATAAAAGTTTGCTACATATAAAAAATCAAATGCATTTGTCATACAGACCGGTGAAAGATAAGAATGTATGAAAACATAAATTTAAAAGGAGATAAGAAAACATTTTTATTTGAAATATGTCAAAAAATAAAAGTTTGTTACATACTACTGGAAATTTTGAAATA
>JZKD02S1676866.1:96980-139091 GCA_000966675.3 Picea glauca
AGTCGAAGCTACATCATGTTTTTCATGTTTCATGCTTAAAGAAGGTGATTGGAACTAGGTGCCAAATTCAAACCAACCTTCTCGAGTTAGCTGAAGAAGGATCCATTTGGCTACAACTAGAAGTATTTTTGGACCAGCATGAGCATCGCCTACATCAAAGAACCATCAAGGAAGTGCTAGTCTAGTGGAAAGATACAACTCCAGCAGATGCCACTTGGGAACTAGCTACCATTCTGCAACAGTTTCCACATCTCAAGCCTTGAGGACAAGGTTGTTTTTAAGGGGGTGAACATGTTAGGGTCCTAACCCGCACATAGGTAGATCAATATATTCAGATGTAATAAAAGTCAATATCAATAAGGCCTTTCAATAAAATAGAATAAGGTGGATGTAAGAAGACCTAATAGAAGCTTTCGCTTCTAGAAGGATCTTCCTCTAGATGCTTCTCTTGATAGACATATTTAGTATAAATAAGGGTCGAGGGTATGAAAACCCTAGCTTGGAGATTATTGTAACAGATTGCTTCTCGACTGGAGGTTTCCCCCTCAAAGAGGCCCGTGAACATTGCTTTCTGAATCAAAGTGCTATTTCTGTTGTTATTATTATATCATTTATGTGTTATTGTGGAGATTATGCTGGTTATATTACTATTATTCTGCCATTTCTAGCATTGTATTTTTGTTCTGCATACTTTTTATATCTGGTATATTACAGTAAACAAAGGAAATCTTGAGCTCACCATACCTAGAGCCCGTCTGTCAATTTGTATATCGCGGAGCTCCGAATGCTGTTTGGAGGTCACGAAAAAGTAGAAGTGCAATGTTGACCCAGTCAGCACACAAGTCCGCCTGTCAATTTGTATATCGCGGAACTTTGGGTGCTAGTTGTAGGACATAGAACAATAGAGGGTCAATTTAAATAAAGGGGAAGCGCTGGTTGGAAACGCGTGAATCCACCAAGCCACGCAACAAGGCATTTTCGGAAGAAAAAAAATGATTAATTAGCTAGTAGGAGAAACTACAGGGAATAAAAGAGTGGGAAAATAGAAAGGCAGAAGGTAGTTTTCATAAGCGCGAATTAGTTTCAAAGAAGCCCCATTGTTGCAAAACCATCATTTTCTACTAATTGTCAGAGAATGCATTGTTGAAGATTAGATTTTATTGCAACCTATGTGTGTAAGTATGTTCTTGATACATTCTTCCATGATTGTAACATATTAACTTAACTACTAAACTTCATTTTCTACTAATTGCCAACAAATGCTTTGTTGAAGATTAGATTTTATTGGAACGTGCAGGTGTAACTGTGTTCTTGATACATTCTTCCATGACTTCAACAACTCAAGTATTAAACTTCTTGCATTATGGGTTGTTATCATTAAAACTTAATAATTGCATGTCTAGAAACAAGAATAACGATTTTGCTGCAAGATTGTACATTGCTATTGCTATGTTCTATCTGCATTACGAATAGAATTGAACGTTGGTTTGAAACTATGTAATCCATTTTTTGTTTGCATAAAAGGATGGTTGATTGACATAGTACATTTTCATATAATTGTTAGATGTTCCATCTTAGAAAAAATAACCTAATTAAAAACAATATCGAAGAAGTACGAGAGCACTGAACCATGCTAATGAGAACATGCATTAAATCTAGAAAAGAAGCAACAATGAGAGTCCAAGGCAATTATTTTTTAATAGCAAATCCATTTAAAAAAATAAGAAAAACATTGAGTATTGTACATCTATCCTTAGAAATTGGACATAGTTCTTTGGGCCAAAACATTGAACGTATTTGCGACAAACATAGGAACGGGATCTGCAGTATGAAAGATCCTCATAGTTTTCTCCTCGATGAATCATCCTGTGCTAAAATTGATAGTTTTCAGAAGCTTCCTGTGAGGAAGAAGACGAAAAAAATTGCAGGTCAAATGGAACAGCCCTTAGCTGAAACTGCCTCTGCATAGTCGAAAAAAATTCAGGAGCACAGATTGCACGTGCAATTTCAGAGGCCCAAATTAATCCATTCTGGGTGGAAGGAGATGACTAGTAGAAAAATGCCTTGCAACAGTGAGAGTTTTGGACCTGATTCCTGAAGATGTTAATTGTGTATCCAGAGAACAGGACACTAGTCCCGCAAGAGAATAATTTTTTGGCTTGAAATATATCTCTGGGAGCATCAACAGATCATTACTTTACAGTGAAGCTCTTCACCCAAAACGAACTAATTTGGAACTTTGGAATTCCTACTTTCATGCTGGAAAGCACTATTGCGTTTACCGTCGGTTTCTTTTCTGAAACTCCTTTTGGTGTTGTCAAGACCGACATCACCGAGCTGGGAAGTTCTGTCCGTTATGGTTGATTTCAATTTGGGCGCAGGAGTGGGAAGAGTCTTTGCTTTGCCATCATCCATTTCCATATCATCACCCATCAGATCATTTTCTTCTAGCTTGGAATTCATGACATCAACCTCTGTGCTAACCATGAATGCAACTGGGCAGGTTCTCTGAGCAGGAAGGGTTGCCTTGGAATTCTTTGGCTTGCAATATATCTCTCGGTGTACCAAGGGACCATCTCCTTTTTTTTTCCTGGGCAGAGGGAGATGAGTAGTAAGAATATGCCCTGGAATAGTGGAACCTTTGGCCATTATGCCCCAATGTGTTTACTATATCTGGATAGAACTGCTGCCACAACTTAACAATAATTTCTGTTTGCTCGAGATGATGTTTCAAATGAAAATCCGTGAGGGATAATATAACCCTCTGCAAATTATGGTTTAATGCATATCAATGGAATATCTCCTCGAGCCTTTCGTTGATCAATGACAATCTCCAGAGTTCGTGCAGAATGAGTTGTCACCATCATAGATCACTAATTTTATAATTAGGAAAAAGTACGAAGGTCACGGTGACGGCGAAGAGAGATTAAGAATTAGAAATTTCTTAAAAGCGCCAACCTGCCGGTGCACAAAAAACAAATTGCATCATGTTTGAAATGAATACTTGTAAAGGATAACATACTTGTGTGCAAATATTAGTTTAATTCGTTGTAATGACAAATCTTCTCCGGACTTTCGGACATTAATGACAATCTTAACGGTTCTTGCAGGATGAACTACTAGAATTAAAGCTTAATTATTTCATATCTGGAAACAAATACGAAGGTAGTGGTGATGGTGAATTGCGGCGAAGCACCGGCCAACCCACAAAACCGATTCCAAGAAATACCTAAGTATGGAAAGCGATCAGGTGGGTTACAAAAGAAAAAGGGCAGAAGATATACCTAGGAGACGTGAAGGGCCGATGGTCGTATTCCATCTCAGTGACAGATATCGGCCATCAATTTGTATGTCATGGAATTTCGATTGTTGTTTGTACGTAGGGGAAAATTGGAAGCGCAATGGTGAGAGGGAAATTTGTATATTGCTGAACCTGGGTTTCTGTACATAAAAGCATGAGACATTCAGAAAAAGGACCAAGTAAATAGAAAGCAAAAGCATACGAGATGAAAGGGGGCTTGTTTGCAAATTTGTAAATGGTGAAAGTCTGGGTGTTAGTTGTAGGTGGTGGAACAATGGAAACACAATGTTAAACCCGCTTATGCAGGAACTCGCGTTTCAAAAAGGAAAAGCAAAGAGAAAAGAGAAACTAGAAATTTTCGGAAAAATGAGTAATACACACTAAATATGTACTATAAAGTATGAACATGAGATGTTATAGAGCATGTACGGATCCCGTATTCCATACTTAGCCACTTTTTGAATCACGGGTTTTTGGACTGGTGGGCTCTAAATTGGGCATCCATTGTTCCATGGCCTACAAATAACATTCTAAATTCCGCGATATACAAATTGGCTAGCGGACCTGTGGGGTGGCTCGCTCAAAATTGCACTCCTTTTGTTTCGTTTCATACAAATAGAACTCAGAGTTCCGTGATATACAAATTGATAGAAGGACTCCAGGGCTGGAGGCCTCAAGCGTGCGATTGTCTAAGGATGCTAATCCCTATTAACTATTGGACATTATCTAAAGACATTCTTTTGAATACTAAATTATTAATATTAAATATTGATATTGTACAATTTAATTAGATAAGGAGGTTTGTACAATATGAAACAAGGAAGCGGTCGGTCAGTCGGGCTGGTGATATAAAAGTAATTGAAATCTGAATACATGAATCCACCAACTTCCTTACCAAGAAATTTTCCGAAAAAAACGAGCAATACATAAAATATATTTTTAGAAAGTACGGACATGAGATTTTATAGAGCATGTACTCTTCCCGCATTCCATACTTAAGCCAATCTTTGGATCGCGGGTACTTGGGCTGCTCAAAACTGGGCCTCTATTGTTCCATTAGCTACAAACAACACCCAAAAGTTTCGCGATATACAAATTGATAAGCAGACTAGCTCGCTCAACATTGCATTTCTATTGTTCTGTGTCATTCAAACAACATTGGGAGTTCCACCATATACAAATTCACAGATGGACTCCAGGGCTGGCGGGCCCAACCTTGCGATTGTTTATGGATGGTGATCCCTATGAACTATGTAACATTACCAAAAAACATTATTTTCAAAACTAAAGTATTAATATTAAATATTTATATTGTACAATTTAATTACATAAAATTATAAAAGGATGTGAAATATCTTATTTCAAAGAAAAACCCACGTATTCGGAAACTTGCGTTCCAAAATTTTTGTATAATATGAAATGGGCAAGAGGTCGGTCTGGTTGTTGATATAAAAATGGGTGGAAATCTGAACACATGTATCCGTCAAATTCCTCACCTACAAAATTTCACAAGAAACGAGTTATACATACCAAATATGTACTTTTATAAAGTACGGGCATGAGATTTTATAGAGCATGTATGCATCCCTCATTCCATACTTGGTCACTTTTTGGATTGCGGTTTCTAGAGCTGGATCGTGGGTTCTCGGGCTGGTGGGATCAAAATTGGGCCTTTGTTGTTCCGTGCCCTACAAATAGAACCCAGAGTTTCACAATATACAAATTGAAAAGAGGATTTGCAGACTATTTCAATTTTAAGGGCCTCATGTTGATGTAATAGTACAATTGGACGTGGGCCAGTTTATATTTGCTTATTACAATATCAAATGGAGAAGCAGTCAGTCGTGATAGTGATCTAAAATTAATTGAAACCTGAAGTCATGAATCCGCCAACTTCTACAGGTAGATTTTTTTCGAAAAACGAGTAATACATACTAAGTATGAACTCTTACAAGGTATGGACATGAGGCTTTTATAGATCTTGTACATATCTCGCATTTCATACCTGGCTACTTTTTCGATTGCGGGTTCTCGGTCTCGCGGGCTCAAAGCTGGTCCTCTATTGCTCTGTATCCTACAAATAGCACCCAGAGTCCCACGATATACAAAATGACAGTCGAAGCTACGGACTGGGTCGCTCAACATTGCAGTTCTATTGTTTCGTTTCTTCTAAACAACATTAAGAGGAAACAAGTAATACATATTAAATATGTACTAAAAACTATGGACATGAGATTTTATAGAGCATGTACAGATCCCTCATTCCATACTTAGCCACTATTTGGATGGTGGGTTCTCGAGTTGGTGGGTTCAAAATTGGGCCTCTATTGTTCTGTGCCCTAAAAATAGCACCCACATTTCCGCGATATACAAATTGACAAGCGGACTTGCCAGCTATTTGAATTTTAAGGTCCTTGTGTTCATGCCATAGCACAATTGGACTTGGGCCAGTTTATATTAATTTATTACAATATCAAAAGGGGAAGCGGTCAGTCAGGCTGGTGATATAAAAGTAAGTGAAATATGAAGTCGTGAATCCACCAACTTCCGCACCTAGAAGTTTTTCGAAAAACGAGTAATACATACTAAGTATGTACTCTTATAAACTATGGACAAGAAATTTTTATAGAGCATGTACGGATCCACCATTCCATACTTAGCCACTTTTTGGATCATGGGTTCTCGGGCTGGAAGGCTGAAAAATGGGCCTCTATTATTCCACGCTATACAAAAATCACCCACAATTATGTGATATACAAATTGACAAGCAAACCTACGGGCTGGCTTGCTCAACATTGCACTTCCATTGTTCTGTGTCCTCCAAATAGCACTCAGAGTTTCGTGCTATACAAATTGACAGATGGACTCGAGGACTGGTGGGTTCAAGTTTGCCATTGTTTACGGATGGTAATCCCTATCAACTATCTAACATATCTAAAAACATTATTTTCAATACTAAATTATTAATATTAAATATTGATATTAGAAAATTTAATTAGACAAGAAAGTTTGTATAATTTGGTCAGGCGAGTGATATAAACGTTTTCTGACAAATGAGAAATACATAGTAAACATGTACTTTTATAAAATATGGACATGAGATTTTATAGAGCATATGCGGATCCCTCATTCCATACTTAGGCACTTTTTGTATTGCGGGTTCTCGGCCTGGTGGGCTGAAAATTGAGCCTCTATTTTTCTGTGTCCTACAAATAGCACCCAGACTTCCGTGATATACAAATTGGCAGGCGGACTTGCGGGCTGGTTGGCTCAACATTGAACATCTATTGTTCCATGTCCTCCAAACAACACTTGGATTTCCGCGACATACAAATCGACAGGACTCCACGAATGACAGGTTCAAGATTGCAAATGTTTACAGATGGTCATCCTATCTAACTTTATCTAAAAACATTGTTTTCAAATACTAAATTACTAATATTAAATATTGATATTGTACAATTGAATTACATTAAATTATTAAAGGACGTTAAATCACTTATTTTAAAAAAAATGAAGGAAACAAAAGAAAGTTTTTTTTAAATTCTATCACTGGAAGCATAACAAGGACCAATTTGAATTTTAAGGGCCTCTTGTTCATATGATAGAACAATTTCACTTCGCACAGTATATATTCATTGATTTCAAATTATTCTAGGGCATTAATTTTACCAAGTTCACTGATTAAGCAAAAATGCCAAAACAACGACCAATTTGAATTTTAAGGGCCTCTTGGTGATATGAAAGCACAATTGCACTTCACACAATATATATTCATTGATTTCAAATTATTCCAGGACAATAATTTTACCAAGTTTATCGATCAAGGAAATCTTCTAAAACAAGCCACATACTACATTTGTGTCACAATGCCATAGAAAGTTTTAGGCGGATCTACGGGCCAGCTGGCTAAAAAATTCAATTATATTGTTTTGTATCCTCCAAACAACAGTTGGAGTTCCACGGTATACAAATTGAGAGACGAAGCACACAACCAAGAACCAACCAAACTTCAAACAGGCCACAAGCAAGTTCCTAGAAGGTTCCATAGAGCAGGACCCATCAACCTTTGCACCAAACAATTTGATATACAAAGAAAATACGTTGCCGCATTCGTTTTCTCTTGCATCTGGTATATCTTCCCAGTAGAAAATAACTAGGGCCATGGGATATATGGGATTTTCTGCCATGCTTCCCATTTTTTGGACTGAACAATCTTATGCGCGTGCAATCCCAACTAGCCAAGTCCGACGAACATTCATCTGGATGTTGAAGAAATATTACAGAGACACATGAGGTATTTTCGTTTCCTGCCAAAGTTTGATATATATATATTTTTTCCCTTCTTCAGTCGATATGCAAAATTGTATTGTCCTCATTTAAGGTGAATTTGTTGTGTATCCGAAGCTCTCGCAGCATGTAGACACTGCTTGCCTTTTTCTGTAGATACGTTTCACATGACAACTTTGCCAACTTAGGAAGCACATTTTGTAACAGAGGCTGCCTAATCGTACAATGTATGGTTGTGTTTCCTATGGTTTGGATGACACCATTGACGCAATTTCCATATATATATGGACATTTTTCACCGCATCATAGACAATAAATCGTATCATCACTTATCAAAGCGGAGGCAGAAGCATGAGAGTTTCATTTTTCACATACAGGTTCAAAGGGGGTCGAGTACACATTGGCTACAACTAAAACACCTTCAACCTAGGAATGCGAGCATAGGAATTAATACATTGAACAATATAATACACAACTGCACCCCCGCCCTCCCCTTAAAAAAAAAAAATTAAATAGGTCGCAAAAATTTGTTGAAGGCTAATTTCTATAAGCAAAGCGAGGATGATTTTGTGGATCTATACGCACAACAGTTGTAGACCTAGCTATTTTCTTCATATCCTCTACTATATCTTCTCGCAACTCTGTTACAAATGTTGTCTGGGTTGTCCGAAAGATCCTTTCTCTAACATCCCTTTTCTTTGTTATATTTTTGAACAACATAAGTGGAATATGCCCTTTATGCAATTGTTCTTCCATTGACGAAAACAAATTTGAATACGTATCGAACAACTGTAGCTGCAACATGGAATAGTGCAATATTTGTGTAACTTACCCAAGATACATGCACATGCAAAAGTAAAGGACAAAACTGAATATGAAAAGAGGTACCATTGCCTTGTCGTTGTCCGACTCTCCATCCTTTATATGGAGAATGTGTTGTGAGTCAAGTTTTCTCGCCAATGTGATAGTTGTGCCAATTATTCCGATTGGGTAAATATCAGTGCTCTGTGCAAGTTGGCTGATAGTTGAGTCCGGGACGAAACGATATTCTGAACAAACAACATAAATTTTTTCCACAATGTTTGTTTTATTGAGCGAAATAATTCGATCGCAATCACCATGGTCATATACTATTTTGGGCAATATATTAAAATTTGTAATGGATATCTCATTACCCGACAATATATTTTCTACATGTTTCTGGACAAGTTGTGGAGGAACAGTCAGTGTCACTGTCATCATGGCCTCCTTGTCTGTCATGTCAGCATGCATAATGGATCTACTTTTGTTTGCCTTATCCAAGTAGGTTCTATAGACAACCATTATGTCTCCGATGAACACTTGTCTAGTTAGGTGGCTATTCAAGTCCTCTATTGATAGTACTTTGGATGTTATAACTCTAGACGTGGTGACAATTTTTCGAACAGGAAAACTAAAGTGAATGGTAGTGTGCATTTTTTTATTTTTTTTTGTATTCCTCTTTTACTGGCATAAATCTACAATTACACGCATAGCTTTGATGAACTATGGAGCTAGAGTTTTTCAACCACACCTCTTAGTCTGCGGAACATGCAGCATGTTCGACGTCTTGCCTGTACTTGTTGATACTTCTTGTGAGTTGCAAACCATGTATTCCATATGACATCAACATATCCACCATGACATAGATGAATATATACCCGAGGATATTGTTTTAGTAAAGATAGTAAGAGGAGAGTGTATGCATATTTACCTTTGGCCTTGTCAATCTGTTGATGTCTGGGATGACTAACTACTCATGCCCATGTCACTAGTCCAACTTTTTCTGATGCAAGCATGTGCAGATGAACATCAGGAGTAAACAAGCATATGCATTGTATATTGTCCATCAAAATGACTAAATAACTGTAAAATTGTATGCATCTGATTTTTTTAACTGGAGAAATGTTTGACAGTAAACAGGGTGTGAGGGAGGGGCACCATGGCCAATCTATATATCGTGGACGCCCGCAAGCCAGGGGAGAAATATTTAGCCTACCATCCCGACACCCATAATCGAGAAAGTGGGTAACTATGGAATAAGGTAGAAGCGCCACCACATATGTGAAACAGTTAGTCTGCCACTTGACGCACCAAGGCATTTTCAGAAAGCACACTAAGCAGATGAATTAGAAAACAAAAGGGATAATAGAAAATGGAAAAAGTAGAAATAGGGAGGGCAGAAAGGCCCATTACTTCCAAGCCATCGTTTTCAAGTCTAATATTATATGCCCCCACCCAGTTTGTATATTTAATTTACCAACACACTTGGCATACCTTTTAGAAGATTGTACCACAAAACCCTCTACTATTGCATAGAACAATTCATCTCCCTATCCAAGCAACCTGTTTTTTTCAAGGAAGCAATGTCGAATATGCAATGGACATGAAGGCAAGTTAGTATGAAGACAAAAATCTAAAAGAAAGAGAAATGGGTCTATTTACCCACAAAAGAGTCCATCCTCCTCTCCACCCATTCTGTTTGTTTAAATGCAGCAGTGTATCGAAAACACAATGAACATGAAGTAAATTAGTATGTAGAAAGGCATGTATTGAAGATAACTTATAATGAAGACAAACATGTAAAAGAAAGAGAAACATGGTTATTTACCCGTGAAAGAGCCCATCGTCATCTCCATCTATTCTATTTGTTTAAATGTACCAATGCAGTGAAAACACAATGGACATAAAGCAGGTTAGTATGCAGGAAGACCTGTAATGAAGATAAGTTACCATGTATGAAGGCACACAACATGTACATATAATAAACTAGGTGAACACATATACAGACTATAAATGAAATACAAAACAATGCAATATGAAATAATAGTACAAGCATGCACCTTTCTATATCCTCTTCAACCGATGCAGTCAAGACTCCCTCGTTTTCTCTAGCTATTTTGTTTGTTTGAATGTGGGAACACACAAAATACAATGAACATGAATGGAAGCTGGTATGCACAGGAGAACAAGAAATATGTACATACAGTAAAAAAAACTCAACGAACAGTCTAGAAGAGAGGCAGAAACATGAACCTTTGCACTTCTCCATCCATGGCTATAAACTTGTAATTTTTTTTCCCCTGCCCAAAATATATTACAAGCCACAAAATATCATGCAATTGCATGGCCATAGCTAAACGATTTCTGGTTTTCCATGGAAAATTATCCAGATATGATTCCACCGATGGAAATACATGTTCTTTATCCTCTACATAGACTGTTGTGCCTATGATACAAGTTTTTGGTTTTCCGTGGCAAACTACCCAGACATGCTTCCAGACATCCAAATATAATCTTGCAGAATCTTTGTTGTACATATCATATCTCAAGCACAACACAAATTGTATCGTGCACACACCATTCTATGTAGAGGAGAAAGAACATGTAATTTTATATCATCACATCTGACCATACATGGTTTATAAATGTATCCTGCATATGCTTTATTCTAACAAAAAAACAATGCATATTGCAATTTCACATGTAATCCTCGAACATTTTTGCATGCAACTATTTTCTTTTATGCCAGCACTGAAACACCAACAAAATCTCACAGAATAACAGATAATGAACTCGGAAGATAGGGAAAATAACACAACTTCATGTCGACTCGTGGGTGAAGGGGCTGAATACCGTAAAGCACCCCAAAAAACAATAATAATCCAAAAAAAAAAGAAAAAAAAAACTCCAACCATTGCCACTGGACCCCAACCCTACAAGTCTGAATCAAACAAAAGAAAACGACAAGCACTAAACCAACGAGAAAGCACAAATAGTTTGAACTGCACCCCAAGGCCCCAAAGCGTAAACCTGAGCCAAACAAATAGAACCAACAACCCATGAACCAACGAACCAACAAGAACCATCGAGCTAGTAAACAACATATGTATCTCCAACGATTACGAAAGTGCATCCCAAGCACAGAAGGAATCAGAAACATACGAGGACCATGCCACTACAAATAAGCAGAAATTCTTACTTGCAAACTACAAAAACTGAATAACAAACAAGGAATAGAAAATGAAACTATGGCATCGAAACTTACTCCGAAACGATGAAATGCAGAAGCACAGGTCGACTCATGAACGAAACAACAACAAGCATCAAATGACAAACCAACGAAGAAGAAGCACTCACCGAACCAAAAAACAATGTATGTAGCTTCAACGATAATGAAATTTCATTGCAAAGGTAGAAGAAGGATGAAACATACAATGGTTATTGAATTGGCGGTGGATAAACAAGACTGTGCAAATTCATTGTAACTGTATGGAAAATTTTGAGGAAAAATGTACTCCGAGAAGCGTATTTACATAAACATTTAAGGTTGTCAGGTTGTCTAAGGACCTTGCGGTATGCACACATTTAAGCTATCAGGCCTGTTGGAGGACGTCGTGTCATGTAAACATTTAAGTTGTTAGGCCTATTGAGGCATCTCGAAAAAAGTGTCAATACATTTCAACAAAAATACATCTGGCAAGGACGTTATAAACTTTGGAATTCTCAATCACTATAAAGCTTGGATATCAAAACATTTCAATATGCTTAGCACATATCAAAACTTAGGAATATATTCAACTAGAAGAATATGCTAATACAAACATTCTAACTAATGCTAGCATTAATCCACCTTCAAGCAATATACAAGAAAAATATATTATTCAAAAATACTGTATACGAGAAAAAGTTTGGATATGTTGCCATATAAAACATTGGGAATAGTGAAGCCAACAATAACACCTCCAATCTCTTATTCAATAAGATAAGTACATATATGGTACTTTTTATTATATAAAAATATATGTGTTTAATTCCCTAGCTCCAATGACGTAACTTGCCCCTCACCGAGCAAGCCGCGCCCACCAGGACCTTCTTCAACCACGGGCCCGAAGAGTCTAAGCTCTTCCAACTCCCCTCGGGAGTCATGAGTCACCCACAGTAACTCCTTCGGCGATTCCCCCTCCTTCGGAAATCGGGATATCGCGACTCGGGAGTTCGCGGTTCACGTGAACACAATTCACATGCACAACAAAACCCCGACCCCCGATGGTCAACGGGTCAACACTTTTCTCTATCGGAGATTTCCCTATCGGGAAATCGGCGCATGAAATGCCATGATTCACTTACACTATGAATCCCTGAACCCCGAACTCCGATGTGCTTCCACCTGCACCCCACTAGCGGTAGTGGTCCCACACGCCACGTCACCTCCTTCGCTCGTGTGATCGGGGATCGTGGGATCGCGATTTCACCGGTCGCAATTCTCTTGCATTACAAAACCCCGAACCCCGATTCTCCGATGCCACGTGTCAACATCTCCTGGGGAGGCCTACGTCTTGACACCTGTCCCCCTCTCATTCTATCGGGATTTCGCGATTCGGGAGTTCGCGCCTCCTGATACACAAGGTCACAGACCCTGCCAAAACCCGAATCCCGACTCCTCAAGATCTTCCGCCACGTGTCTTCCTGGAGATCGACGGCTCTGATCGATTCGAAGAATCACAACTCGCGATTCCTCGAGGTGTAGGACTCTCACCTTACCAATCCCCGAATGCCGAAACCCAGAAGTCCGATGGACTTTTTGGTTCTCCACACCTGTGTTCACGGGTATCTCCCGCACAACTCCTCCACGATCGGACGGTCCTCGGGATCTCGCGAAACTTCACTAGAGTTTCACGTCGTCGATTCTCTTCCTCTTGAAGAGTTCCTCCGCTTCGCCACCTTTGTCCTGTATGAGCTCCACTGGAGTCTGTTCCCACAACGACACAAAGGTATTCTTCCAGGCCTGTTCCTGAGATGCTTACAAGGAACTGCCCCTCCTGAGCTTTATCTCTCCCTGACTCCTTCAGAGACTCCTCACGCACTCTGCTCACTCTTCGACCTTCGACCACTCTTCAGGTGTTGAAGTTCTTCAAACCTCGTGCACTCGCCTGCAACAGAGATTTACGGCTTCCTTTTCTCGGACTAACTGCTGAGACTTCACGTCCAACCTGCACTCACCTGCACGGCTCGAACAACCCCACATAACCCTGGGCAACAGAGACCAAAAGTTCAGTTGCTTAGCCTCCTCGACGCACTCTATGCGGAGGAATTCAACTGCACTCTATGCAGGAATCTCCTGGCTCAAGAAGAGAAACAATTGGAACTCATTCTCTCAGGTTTCTAACCTGATATGCTATCACATAAGTAGCATATAAAATATAAACATATAAGGAAGCAAGTATGCAAAAGCATAATATCAACAACACAAAGAGACTAAACACATCCATGGGATTGAATAAAATCTTTCCTATTAATTCAATGTCTGTACATGGAGGTTCTTCACAAGCTCTCTGCTCTGTTCTTCTTCCTTTCTCATGCTAATGCTGAATAATCCAGGATAATACAATAATACAAAGGAGGGTGCCTATATTCCGTTTTCCCTCTCGAAAGCTAAAACTGTCTAATCTACAGTTAATTCCTATCTACCTGCATTGAATCTAAGTAAATGCCTCATCTACGTAAGGACGAGAGCTTATCCGCTCAAGGTCCGTTACATATACAAAGTGCGCTTCATCACATCAACGTATGAACGTTTGGCGCAGCCATATTACAATGTTTCCCAAAATTTAAATGATGGCGCTTTCCAGCTGTACGTTCTCTTTCTCCTCGCGTTGGTTCATATGATGTATTGCGGATGTTGCGGATGCTCCTGCATCATCCAACAATAGGTATTATGCAAATATTTCTGGTCAAAGGACAAACTAATATGTAGTCAACAAATTATCGATTGCTATAGTCCCTCTATGCCTACAGTAGGGACTACTAAGACAGGACAAGAAACCATATTTCCCAAGGACTTCGTACACATGAAATGAAAGAATACAAATGTGAGTGGATTCATGTGAGTGGATCATATTCCCTCCTTAACCTCTTCCCCTTTTCGACTACGGTATATGTGCATGCATGGAAGAGCTAGCCTTATACAAAGCATTATAATACTTCAAAAAAGCATTGCACCTATGGGACCTTTTAAGTAGGGAATCTCCTTATTATGATAATGAAATATTTGGAAGTTTCTAGCCTTCTACAGAGAATTCTAATACTTCAAAAAAGAATTGCACCTATGGGACTTTTTAAGTAGGGAATCTCCTTATTATGATAATGAAATATTTGGAAGTTTTTAATTATATCATTATGTTGTTGATTTTGGTATGAGTGTTATTATTGTATTGCATCGAGTTTTAAGTATATATTTAAGAGTGTTATTATTGTATTGCATTAGGTTTTAAGTATATATTTAGGATCAGACAAGTGTGGTCCATCATCAATTTTTATATATTACATTATAAAATAATATGTATTTATTATAAACAAAAAATTCTTCACATTAAATTGCTGTCAAAATCATCAATCAATCATACATTGCTATGAATAAAACCTACATAATTAAAGTATTGACATTATATATTCAAAACTAAATTTATTATGATTCCTTTTTTTTTTTAATTTAAAGGGGGCTGAGACAGTCAATCAAACATTGCTATGACTAAAACCTTAACAAAATTAAACATCGTCAAAGTGTTGACATTATATATTCAAACATAAATTGTAGTCTTATAGTCTTATAGGGTATTATTGTAAGGTACATATGTTTTTATACACATAATTTTGAGTGCATAATACAATTATTATATTTATATTTATAAGAGATATTGTCTTCTCTATAATAGATTTTAGTAACATATACACATGTTTTTAGAATTGATGTGTAACTACTATTATTAACTATGACATTTTAAAATTAAAATTTTGTATGTAAAATTAAATACTATTTACACATTTATATATTAGGGAATAACATAGATCTTTTGCAGTGTATGTTTAGATTGGTGTTTTAAACATTTTGCAATCTTGTAATAGAGAACTTAATGCATCTTTCTCTCTCCTATTACAACTATACATTTCTATTAGTGCAATAGTAAAAAATTTGTTCACCACATATCTACCTTACACACTTAAATAATCATGTAGGAATCACCATAGTGCTAAAGAATCTAATAATACTTTAGAAATCGACTAAAAGACTAGTCTCGACACTATTTCATTTGGGATCAAAATTTGATGCTCATTTGAAGTTTTCAATGTCAGTTAAATGTCAAATAGGAATCCCCCACTCATTGTATAAAGGCCAAGAGCGTGGTGTCGAATTTGCATCGATGTGATGTTGAAAATAGGATGAGAGGGACATAGATTTCAACAATAACTTATCCAACTATATGTACATAATTCTTCAAAACCATACCACGAAATAGTTAAAAAATAAAATTTCTACATATTGTTGCTTAAGTGATGTTAAATTCACATGTATTATATTGTAGTGATATCCATTCAATGTTTACATCACATAAGAGATGCAAATGTGATGTTAATTTTTTTGGTTTCTCTCATTTTTTCATTTTTTTTTTCTTAAGACGTTTAAATTTTGAATTTGTTTGGAGGAAACAAAGTACAATTTTGGTTGCATGAGGACATGAAACACATTCTGTGTGAGGGAGATTGTGATATCCTCAAATTATTCAAAAATAAATTATTTCAAAGTTGTTGTTCTAATAATAAATTTCCATTTATGGAAATTTGAATTTTAAATTTTGGAATTTTGTAATTATTATTTTATGACAGTTGGACAAAAGTTTGACTTTCCAACTATCCTCTTTTGATGGACACATGTATGAGACAAACACTTTAATAAATTTAATGCTGGAGAAGAGATGGAACAACCAGATTAAAAGTCACTGACTATGACTCCATGAGTGGGGAGCATGTTTGAGTTAACTTAGAGATGATTTTTACAAGTGTCAGAAGTTGAGTTATGTCACTAACAACCCCTAAAAATCAGGGATTTGTAAAGCTGTGAATTTCCCAAGGAGGGAAAGGAAAGAAAAGTCCTAGGAAATGGAAAAAGGATATATACATCATATCTGGGAGTCAAGACATGACTTAGTATGTTGGAGAAAATGAATTGTTTGTTGTTATGAGAACATCTGGTGTTAGGAAAACAATTTATGAATTGTTCAGAGAGACAATGGATAAAGAGTGATGCACAATTTTCCCTTATGGAGTCATGGTCAGGATAGGGGGTGACCAGGACAATTAATCGTGGTTGTTCTATATCTACAGTTGGGTGGAACGTGGTTGTTCCATTTTTCCCCGCCTGCGTAACTGTTTCAAATATGTATCTTAACTGTTTACTTTCCATTATTATGAAGTATTATATGGTTGATATATATAGGTGTGACTCATGGCCATAATAGATTAATTGACTTACATATTGCTTAAATATATGTTAGTATTTCTTGTGGGATTTGACTTGCTTTTAGCTACAAAATCTATACGTAGGCTACATAATGGATCTACATAGATAAATATGAAGGTACTAAGCTAAATAGTCACTTTATGGAGATCTCTCGTCATGAAACCATTTATTTCATAAAAGGAAAAGAAATGAAACCAAAATGATTAAATTGTATCGAAACAATAATAAGTAATAAGTAAACTGTACAATTTTTTATTTCTTCTAATACATTGTCTCTAGAACGAGTGGAGTAAAGAAAAAACTCAAAAGATAAGAATTAAGGAGATAAACATGGAAGTTAAAAGGTCATATATATATATATATATATATATATATATATATATATAACGAGAATGGTTATCTGAAACAATGGTTCTTAGAGATCAATTTTACAAATTATATTTATGTAGTTTGATAGGCCACTGACGTATGTCAACAAGGCCTTGTAGATTTCTTTCCAAATAAAATATTCATACATGTGGGGTTATACATACCCAATAATCTTTGTTAACTATTTTAAAATAGAATTTAAAGAATCCACATGAACTGTCTATAAGAGATCTCGTGAATAATAAAAGCGATCTAGTGCAGGGATTACTTTTCCTCTCTCTTATGTCTCTGTTCAGTGTAGCTGTAAAATATTTTTCCACCTTATAGCTGCATTACACACTCTAATGAACCTGTACTAATTATCGCAATTATAAAGCAGCTAAGAATAATTCACACCTCAGCCAAAACATCACTCTAGAAGGGGCAATAATCACTACTTCATTATTTTAATGATAGGACAAGAAACCATATTTCCCAAGGACTTCGTAGACATGAAATCAAAGGATACAAATGTGAGTGGATTCATGTGAGTGGAGCATATTCTCTCGTTGACCTCTTCCCCTTTTCGACAAAGGTATATGTGCGCGCATGGAAGAGCTAGCCTTATACAGAGCATTATAATACTTAAAAAAATAATTGCACCTATGGGACTTTTTAAGTAGGGAATCTCCTTATTATGATAATGAAATATTTGGAAGTTTCTAGCCTTCTATAGAGTATTCTAATACTTCAAAAAAGAATTGCACCTATAGGACTTTTTAAGTAGGAATCTCCTTATTATGATAATGAAATATTTGGAAGTTTTTAATTATATCATGATGTGGTTGATTTTGGTATGAGTGTTATTATTGTATTGTATCAGGTTTTAAGTATATATTTAAGAGTGTTATTATTGTATTGCATTAGGTTTTAAGTATATATTTAGGATAAAAAAGTGTTGTTCATCATCAATTTTTTTTTAATCAATTTTTATATATTATATTATAAAATAATATTTATTTATTATAAAAATAAATAAATTTCAAATTAAATTGTTGTTAAAATCATCAATAAATTATACATTGCTATGAATAAAATCTACATAATTAAAGTATTGACATTATATATTCAAACCTAAATTTATTATGATTCCTTTTTTTTAATTCAAAGGGGGTTGAGACATACAATCAAACATTGCTATGACTAAGACCTTAACAAAATTAAACATCATCAAAGTGTTGATATTATATATTCAAACATAAGTTGTAGTCTTATAGGGTATTATTGTAATGTACATATGTTTTTATACACATAATTGTGAGTGCATAATACAATTATTATATTTATATTTATAAGAGATATTTTCTTCTCTATAATAGATTTTAGTTATATATATATATATATATATATATATATATTAGAATTGATGTGTAATTATTATTATTAACCATGACATCTTAAGATAATGCATGTAAAATTAAATACTATTTACACATTTATGTATTAGGGAATAAGGTATATCTTTTGCAACGTATGTTGGGATTGTGTTTTAAACATTTTTCAATTTTGTAATAGAGAACTTAATGCATCTCTTTTTTTTTCTCTCTTGCTCTCCTATTACAACTATACATTTCTATTAGTGCAATAGTAAAAAAATTGTTCACCCCATATCTATCTTACACACTCAAATTATCATGTAGGAATCACCATAGTGCTAAAGAATCTAATAATACTGTAGAAATCGACTAAAAGACTAGTCTCGACACTATTTCATTTGGGGTCAAAATTTGATGCTCATTTGAAGTTTGTAATGTCAGTTAAATGTCGAATAGGAATTTCCCCCTCATTGTATAATGGCCAAGAGCGTGGTGTCGAATTTGCATCGATGTGATGTTGAAAATAGGATGAGAGGGACATAGATTTCAACAATACCTTATCCAACTATATGTATAGGATTCTTCAAAACCATACCACGAAATAGTTAAAAAATAAAATTTCCAGATATTGTTTCTTAAGTGATGTTAAAATGACATGTATTATATTGTAGTGATATACATTCAATGTTTACATCACATAAGAGATGCAAATGTGATGTTAATGTTTTTGGTTTCTCTCATTTTTTTTTCTTAAGACGTTTAAATTTTGAATTTGTTTTAAGGAAACAAAGTACAATTTTGGTTGCATGAGGACATGAAACACATTCTGTGTGAGGTATACTATGATATCCTCAAATTATTAAAAAATAAATTATTTCAAAGTTGTTGTTCTGAAAATAAATTTCCATTTATGGAAATTTGAATTTTAAATTTTGGAAGCATGTAATTATTATTTTATGACCGTTGGACAAAAGTTTGACTTTCCAACTGTCCTCTTTTGATGGACACATGTATGAGACAAAAATTTTAATAAATTTAATGCTGGAGAATAGATGGAACAACCAGGTTAAAAGTAGCTGACTATGACTCCATGAATGGGGAACATGTTTGAGTTAACTCAGAGTTGATTTTTACAAGTGTCAAAAGTTGAGTTATGTCACTAGGAGCCCCTAAAAATCAGGGATTTATAAAGATGTGAATTTCCCAAGGAGGGAAAGGAATGAAAATTCCTAGGCAATGGAAAAAGGATATATACAACATATGTGGGAGGCAGGACAAGACTTAGTATGTTGGAGAAAATGAATTGTTTGTTGTTATGAGAACATCTGGTGTTAGGAAAATAATTTATGAACTGTTCAAAGAGAAAATGGCTAGAGAGTGATGCACAATTTTCCCTTATGGAGTCATGGGTAGGATAGGGGGTGACCAGGACAAGTAATTGTGGTTGTTCTATATCTACAGTTGGGTGGAACATGGTTGTTCCATTTTTTTTCCCCACATAATTGTTTCAGATATGTTTACTTTCCATTATTATGAAGTATTATATGGTTAAGTAATGATATATATAGGTGTGACTTATGGTCATAATAGATTGATTGACTTACATCCTGCTTAAATATATGTTAGTATTTCTTGTAGGATTTGACTTGCTTTTAGGTACAAAATATGTATGTGGGCTACATAATGGATATACATAGATAATTGTGTAGGTACTAAACTAAATAGTCAGTTTATGAAGATCTCTCATCATGAAAGAAACTATTTCATAAAAGGAAAAGAAGTGAAACCAAATTTATTAAATTGTATCGAAACAATATTAAGTAAACTGTATAATTTTTTACTTCTTCTAATACATTGTCTCTAGAACTAGTGGAGTAAGGAAAAAACTCATAAGATCATAATTAAGGAGATAAACAGGGAATTTAAAAGGTCATATATATATATATATATATATATATATATATATANNATGAGAATGGTTATCTGAAACAATGGGTCTTAGAGATCAATTTTACAAATTATATTTATGCAGTTTGATAGGACATTGACGTATGTCAACAAGGCCCTATAGATTTATTTCTAGATAAAATATTCATACATATGGGGTTATACATACCCAATAATCTCTGTTAACTATTTTAAAATAGAATTTAAAGAATCCATATGAACTGTCTATAAGAAATCTCGTGAATAATAAAAGCGACTACAAATCTCTTCTTCGATCTGTGGAAGAGAATCTTAGTAAGAGGCTCGTTTGTGATGGAACCTGAGTACCTTTTAAATATAGGATGTCTCCCTTCGTGAAATCAAAGAATACAGTTTTAACCTGCAAAGGGAAACCAAAAGTATTATTATCATCTCCTAAAATTACTTGAAGGAACAAAAACAAACAGAAAGAGAAAAGGGAATAAACTTAGCTCGACCTGGAATTAGTTTCAGTCGTTTCATTCCTTGAGAGTTAAGTTTGGTCTGCAGCTTGAGAGGAGAAAGAGGCTTGTAAAAAGTCTGATGGGTTCCCTCGCAAGAAAAAAGGACCCATCATACAAATTTGTATCCATATAAATGATTCAAAAAGCTATGAATTTTAAACCAGATACAACAACTGAGATCCTTTACTTTTATCAATCCAATACATATTTCATGAGTTATCTAAATACAGAGGTTACCATGAAGTTAACCATTACATTATCAAGAGGAATTTATACCACATTATATCAAATGAAGAATAATTTCAAAGAAGTAATTACAAAGACTAGTACAGGGACTAATTATAGAGAGTAATTACAAAGAATAATTAAAGAGACTAACCATAGAGACAACAATCACATTTAAAGGAGTAAAACTATCAACATTTCCTCACAGAGTAAGCCAGGTCCATTAACATAGGGAAATCAAGAATCAAGTAAAGTAATTACATAGACAAAATTACTAATTAAAACAATGAAACTTTCAACATTTTTCATACATAATAGATGGATCCCTTAACATAGGGAAATCAAGAATCGAAGGAAGTAATTACAGAGATAGAGATCTCAGATCTATTGACGTTTTCCTCATAGAACAGGAAAATCCATTACCATATGGTAACTGCACCAAACATTAATATTATTGCTTATTGATAAAAGTATAACAACGTTGAGGGTTACGGTCAATTTCAAGAAACAAAAAGAGAACCCATAAACGATATTCGAGGGGCGAACTGGAAAAATTCATTATCAAAAGGATTTGGATATTGGACCTTCACCTTAGTTAAGGGGAGATTGTATGCAAATATTCAAGAGTAAACTAATACTTACAGAAGCTCCTTTCCATACACAGAACCTCATTTCTATATCTTAAAGAACTGTTAATAGACATATATTCAAGCTTAAGTCGAGAACAGTAAATAGTAGGATGTATAGTATGTACAAGCAAATCCTACTGATACACATACTGGAAATTTGTTCATGTGTTTCATACCCTTTTAAAAGAACTCAGAAAGAAAAAAAAATGGATCGTATAATCCTAACAGAGAGAACAAAACACTCTACCACGAACTTCATTTGAAACAAAGTGTCATTTCTCAGAAGTTTTACCTGTATTATTTCGAGGCACACCAATTTGTAGAGTCACGATGGCTTGATTGTTTCATTCCTTGGTTCTATAGAGTAACCAGGCCGTAATAAATGGATTTTGTAGAGGAAAACAATGTATGGAGATCTAATTCTATGGACATTATGGTGTCTTGAACCCATCGTTCGTAGTGGAAGAGTGACAGAGTATGAGTCTCCCAATTTCCATGTGAAATATATGAAGTGGATAGCCTACATTGGTTAGGTCCTTGAAGTGTCAGAAATCGCAGGTTCATGGTAGGTAGACTTAGTATGACGGGAATGTCTAAACCTTTAATGTGTCTTAAAGAATGACGTTGGTTGCATTAATTTCCTAGTGAAGTTTTGAAGGTCATTCGCTTGGCTCTTTAAGAGCCACCCTATACCTTGCACTGTTGGGTATTCTAAACTGTAGCATCCCGCTCTTGCGCACACTGAGAAAACTTATTCTTTGAGGACACTTGCTCACAAGTGATTTGGATTATTATACTATTAAGCATTTGATTTTGATTATGAGGCGTTATGGGTTTATGACATGCTGTTTTGTTGCATTGACATAGATAGGTGCTATTGAGTCAGCTTTACTGAGTATGCAGGATTTTGGACCTCACGGATGTAGAGACATCGATGGAACCCCTTGGACTCCAGATCGAGTCGGGGAGTGAACTATTGGGGTTTGATTGTTTTATATGTGATATTAGTGCATCTGATTAGATGATATGATTATGGATATATTTCTGACATGATTCGTTGATGATGTAGGATGATGATAGCTTGCCAACCAGACTCACATGTGGAACAGAGGGGTCATGGACAACTACCAGAGACACTGAGGGAGAGGTGTGGATAACAACCCTTCCACAACCTACTAGCACTCTAGTCGTGGCTCGAACTGTAGGTTAACGACTACCTAGTTCGAGAGGACTCACGATGCCGTGAGGGAAGAATGCAATAGTCGATCACGATGATTCTAATGGGCACGCAATAAGGAAAGGGCCTTATTTCTTAGAGGCCTTAGTCTCCCATAAGATCACCTGGCAGAGTATTGACTCCAGGGGTTTTTGATGTCTACCAAGTCAGTCAAGAGGTGAGTGGCACCCTTGAAGCATTGAGTGCGTCCTGAAGGGCACGTTGCACAAGAAAAATGGAAAGAGGCGAGTGGCACCCTTGGAGCACGTAGTGCATCCTGAAGGGCATGTTGCGCAAGGGAAATAGATTGAGGCGAGTGACACCCTTGGAGCACCTAGTGCGTCCTAAAGGGCACGTCGCGTTGTTAAATAATAATCGAATAAACCTAGATGCATTAGGACGAATAACATGGTAAGAAAAATTTAAAACAATTTCCCTAATAAAATGTCACCCAGCCTCGAAAATTAAAATCTAGGTCTAGGTGAAACTGGCGGTAAGAGAAAATTATGTGTGTAAAAATAAAAATAAAAATAAATAAATAAAAATGATAATCATCATTAATCATGTGTCGAGAACGGGGTAAGTAATTCTTTTAATTTATAAAATTCTTTTGGGGGATAAAATTTAAAAAGGGAAAAGGTGGAAATAATGGTTTTGTCTCATATGTTAATTAAAATTTATTAACTAAAAAGGAAAAAAGGAAAAAGTTAATTTTCTACACCTGCCAATTTGAGTTTTAAATGAAAAGGGAAAGAGGGAAATCTAAAATAATTAGGAAACTAGGAAAAAGAGGGAAACATAAAAAGAAAGGGGAAACACAAGGAAAAAGAAGAAAGTATAACTTAGTAAGGTATCTAGCATTTAAGAACTTTCTAAATTAACTCAACTAGTAAATTAGTACTTGGGGGAAAGTCATTAAAACTTGTAAGGCAATATGGGGCACCTAGGAGCGATTCTAGGAATGATTTTAGGTGGGTGAGGGAAATAGGGATAATTATTTAATTAATGAAATTAATTTATGGAGTAATGAAGGGGATGGGTGACACTTGTACGGGGATGATTTTTATGGATTAAATTATTAAACTTTAAATGAAATGGGATTTTGGGAAAGTAAAGGAATTTGAAACTCTATATAATGGAGGGAGAAGGAGGATGATGGATCTCTTTTGTTATGCGTAATGTTACGCTGCATAAATTTATACTTGAATGACTTAACTTGTGGGAGTTGGGATACCCAGCTTGGTGAGGAGTGGTAGCTCGGAATTGCGAGGCATGCTGAGAGGTATTTGATTCTCTGGTTAGTGTGCATGGCCCCTTTATAGCTCAGAGGGATGAGGGGGAAGAATAATACCCCTAGCATTCGCTGGGAGGTACCGATGAAGTCTCATTGATCGGTAAGCGGGAGTTGCATGGAGCGCGTGGGACATCAATTCAGAGCGAGCGACTTGGGATATGGTACGCTTCCTTGTTTCTGCATGGTAGATTGTTAGTATGATTTATTCTTTTAGTTTTGTATGCTTAATTAGGTAAAAAAAATGATTGTCTTATCATTCTGGTTGATGAATGAAATTTCCCCCATAGCCTTTAGCTCGATGTTGATTGATTCCCATGGCCTTCGATCCCTCAATGTCTTGACCATCCTTTGTTTTATTAATTTTTGATGATTGTGGTTTACTTTTTCCTTCGTCCCTAGCTCATCATTCAACACCTAAGAAGTTGGTCAGGAGATGGATCTACAATCGTCACTTCGGTGTTAATAGACCTATGGATCCAAATGCCTTGCTTTTCTGTGTGCGGATGTTGAGCGAAGGATGTTCCTGCCAGTCGTCTACCCCTTTCTGATTTCTCTTGGTTGATTGATTTCATTGTTCCCTCTTGCGATTAACATGACCTCTGCATTGTTGACACTATCTCTGCAATTTTTTATATATAAATCGACTTCTGCATTTTCCTGGAATGGTCATTTCTGCAATTGTTGGGACAATTTCCCTTCGTTTTTAAAATACTTGTACTATGGTATAAACTCTACGACTAATGTGACTACCTCTACGGTGTCTTATGTCTTACCGAGTGACTCAACGTTGTGGAAGAGTTGTCCATTTTTGAGATTGTCGTGTTTCTCATTTTATTCAACGAATTGTTGTGTGTTCAATTTTATTCTAAAAATCATTGTTAGACTGTTCCCTTCAAGCACTGGAATGCCCTTGACTAAAAATGGAACATTTTTCTGCATTTTTGCCTTGGTCTACAATTGTTTTTCTCAGCAATACTACCTAGAGGGCGAATGTATCCCTGCGTTTTTATTTTTTGGTTGCCTTCGATTTGGCCATTTTAAAGTGCTGAAGGAGAATAGACTTAATTTCATAGCTTATCATTGGCTGTAGAAAGTCCAAGTCAATTATTATTAAATAGAGTGGGTTCTCTTAAATCTGGTTTACTGTATTTAGAAAAGTATGATTAAATTTTGTTAAGGATATCGAACCCTAACTATGTAATCATTGTAATACCATTACCTTTGTGATATGTAAACTATGTAATTGTTGTGACACCATACCCCAACGATTGTAACCATATAATTGTTGTGACACCTTTACCACTACGAATCGTAACCATGATTTGTTGTAACACCTTACCTCTGTGTTGTGTAAACAAGATTTGTTGTAACACCTTACCTCTGCGATGTGTAAACAAGATTTTTTGTAACACCTTACCTCTGCGATGTGTAAGCAAGATTTGATGTAACACCTTACCTCTGCAATGTGTAAACAATATTTGTTGTAACACCTTACCTCTACGATGTGTAAACAAGATTTGTTGTACCACCTTACCTATGCATTCGACTGTGTAGAAAAACGATCATATATTCTCGTCTGTGGTGAGTATTGTACAACGTCTTCCTTAATTGGCAAAGCAATTACAGCTGCTAGAAGTTACGATTTATTGATGGAAATGTAGTTATATTTACTTTCTCTTTTGACAACATTTTTGTTTTATCTGACAACGTTGTTACAGGTTGCATGGCAATGACTTTTTAATTACTATGATAGAGATTTGTTGTCTGACCGTGTTTTGAGTAATAATGGTGTAACATTTTATCCATGATGTATGATATAGATTCTGTGATGTAAATTTTAGACTTGGACCAATGCTTGTGATAAGTCCACTGCCATATGCCTTTGGTGTAGCCAAAATTGTCCTTGGGAGATAGTTTATAAATAAAAATACTTTTTACTTAAAGATAATTTGTCAGTTTTACTAGTAAAGGGATGTCGTTAGTTTTATTAACAACATTTAGTTCAATAGAGCAACCTTTAATATGATTAGACAGTCTTTAATGAGTATACATCCTAGATTAACTCAGACCAGACTTGCAAATCTAGTTTTCTTAATAATTAACAGTTAAATTAGAATGTAATTATTATTTACAATATTAGTACTGAGTTGATTCTCATTTAAGGTTACATTAGATGGTACATTGATGACCAATTTGTAATTCAGATTTGCTCCATTGATTTGCATTAATGTTAATTTAGATGGTAATTATAGTTTATGGTTTTAATATTGATTAAATTAGATTTGTGAATTAGATGGTAATGATGGACAAATGGTAATTAGACTTGCTAAATTGGTTGTAGTTAATGTCAATTTGATTGTAAAATTAATGAATAATTTATAATTTAGACATGCTAGTTAGATTATACTTAATGTAATCAGATGGTAATTTTGACGAGTTTAGACTTATTGAACGAATGGGGTGTTGGCGAAGTCACGTAACAATTGCTCTTGTGCCAGTGCGTGGAGTCATAGTTGCATATTGCTTGGACTGCGTGCTTGCATTCATCATCAGTTGTGTGGTTAACTATTATGGTCGTCGCCATCTCGCCTTTGAAAAAAAAATCACTTATGCTTTGCTTGTAGTCGTAACGATGAGGGTCGTTACATATGGTATCAGAGTGGGTTCAAACCGTGACTTGGGATCACTACGTATTTCGTTGATATGATTTTTGATTATAATGTTGTTAATTAAGTTGACTTGTATTCATGCAGGTAATCATGGTAAGAGGACGCCCCGGAGGCAGACGACGAGGTGCTAGGGGAGGAGGCACGACGCCTCCAGTAGCATCCACGCCTGAGGTGTCCAACCCCCAGGGAGATGAACAGGTTGTCGAGCAGGAGCAGATAGCGATGGGTGATGTGGTTGGGATGATGAGGTCTTTTCACCGGATGTCGAAGGCACTGATCAACCGTTTGGACAGAGATGAGGCTAGGGCGTCGGCACCCCCTAATAGTCCACCGCATGCTCCGGTCGATACTGGTAGCATTCACCACAAACTCAAGAAGGTCAAATTTACCGAGTTCTTTGGTGCCCCGGACGATGCAGTCGTCAAGGCATGGTTGGATAATATGGCGATGTGCTTTGCACTTCACGACTATACCTCCAAAATGAAGGTCCGCATGGCGGTATTTCAACTGAAGGGGAGCGCTCATCTATGGTGGAAGATGCTCCTACCACAACTGAACATGGTCATCGAAGACATGTCATGGGAATTGTTCAAGGAATTGTTCAGAGAGAGGTACCTGTCAGAGGAATTCATTGAGCATCAGCTCAACGAGTTGAATGCCTTACGACAGGGTGATTGTACGTGTCCGAGTACGAGGCTCATTTTATGGAGCTACTTCGGTATGAACCGCATCTTAATACTGAGAAACTTAAGGTCAACAGGTTCATGTTCGGCCTTAATGACAACATATGTGCAAAGGTTAGGATTTTGATGCCTGAGACCTTGCACGATGTCATCCAGAAGGCCCTCATAGTAGAGGAGGAGCTTATTAGGAGGGGTCAGAGTAGGACTCCAGTGAGACCAACCGATTAGGTGTCATCTAGTGCGCAGTAGCATCAGACACTAGTCAGACATACGACAGGATATCGTGGCCTCTAGAGGGGATCCACTTTCACTACCCCTCGGTGACTAGCGCCTTAATAGTGGACACCTTATCAGGGACCACAACATCAAAAACAACGTCGACTGCAGCAACAACATTTTAGGCCTGTTCAATAGAATAGACCAGGATTCTAGGCCGGTGGGACGTCATCTTTTACTTCGGGTACCAGGAGTACTGGACCTAAGAAGGGGTGTTGGACATGTGGGGAGCCACACTACTTGTGCGACTACCCTGTAGAGAGGACTAGAGCATTTGGATCATCCAGACCCACTATTGTGGGAGATTTGGGCAAGGCCCATCAGATTCATGCGGCAGTGAATAACTACCAGGCAGAGCACCAGTCGACTCTGCTCGAGACGTCAGGTACCATCGTTGACCAGACCCTTAGTATTTTGATAGATATCGGTGCTACCGAGAGTTTCATTTCTGGTGCAGTGCTAAAAAGGATTAAGGTAAAGGTAGTCGAATAGGATGAGTTTATCTTTGTAGAGATGGATTCGAGAGCCAAACGAAAGGTTGGAGGGAAGGTCACGGGTTGTACCCTTAACCTGGGAGAGTTTGTCACCACGACCAACCTATACATCATGAGCTTAGGATCTTATGACGTCGTGATCGGTATGCACTGGTTGGAATTGCATGAGGCGATACTCAACTATAAGATGAAACGGTTGATCTTGGTCGATGACGAGGGATAGAGATGCATGATTGTAGGACGGAACCAGGGATTTTCCCTGAGGTTCATCTCTTCCTTCTAGCTACGGAAGAACATGTGAAAGGGATGTAATATTTATGCGATCCTTGCGTTAAATGAGAAGGGAGTAGTGGAAGGTCTAGAACACCTTCCTGTGGTGAGAGATTTTGTGGACGTCTTCCCAGAGGAGTTACATGGGATGCCAACAGAGAGGGAATTGGATTTTACTATAGACCTAAAACTGGGGACTGAACCGATAGCTAGAACACATTATCATATGTCAACCCCGGAGTTACAGGAGTTGAGAATGAAACTAAAAGAATTGTTGGACCTGGGACTTATACGTCTGAGTGTGTCACCATGGGGTGCGCCTATTATTTTCATATGAAATAAGGATGGGTAGTGGAGAATCTGCATTGACTACCATCAATTGAACAAGGCAACGATCAAGAATCAATATCCCTTATCGAGGATTGATGATTTGTTCGATCATATGAAGGGTGTGACAGTATTTTCAAAGATCGATTTGTGATCAGGGTATCACCAATTATGGATCAAGGAGGATGACATCCCTAAGACCTCCTTTAAGATGGGGTTTGGACATTACGAGTTTACTGTTTTACCGTTGGGACTGACAAATTCCCCTGGGGTATTTATGAGTTTGATGAACGGGGTGTTCTGTGAGTACTTGGACAAGTTCGTCCAAGTATTCATTGACGATATTTTGATTTACTCTCGAACAACGGAGGAGCATGATGAGCACTTTCACATAGTACTACAGTGTCTGTGAGAGCACAAATTATTTGGGAAGTTGTCCAAATGCTCGTTTTATCAATCGAGGATTCACTACTTAGGGAATGTCATCTCGAGTGAAGGTATTGTCGTGGATCCAGCAAAGTTTGAGGCTATTATGGAATGGCCTGCACCGACAAATGTCCCGAAAGTACGTAGCTTGATGGGTTTAGTAGGATACTATCTACAGTTCGTTGAGATATTTTCAAAGATAGAAAATCCAATCATAGAATTGTATAAGAAGAAAAAGAAGTTTGTTTGGACCGAGAAATGTGCGGAAGCATTTGGGAGGCTCAAAGAGTTGTTGACAACATCACCCATATTAAATGTCCCAAACATGGACACAGACTTCTTGGTATGCACTGATGCATCCCAGGAAGGCTTAGGCGAAGTCTTGATGCAAGACGATTGAGTGATCTCTTACATATCGAGGAAACTGAGAGGGCATGAGGAGAACTATGTGACGCATGATTTGGAGTTGTTAGCCATCACATATGCCTTGAAGGTTTGGAGACACTACCTTTTTTGACGAAAATTTGAACTAAATATGGACCACTGTGGACTACAACACATCTTTACGCAAAGTGACCTGAACGCATGAAAACGACGTTGG
The DNA here is from genome assembly GCA_000966675.3 of Picea glauca. NCBI lineage: Eukaryota > Viridiplantae > Streptophyta > Pinopsida > Pinales > Pinaceae > Picea > Picea glauca. Next base: position 127,151 of record JZKD02S1676866.1, read on the forward strand.
TCGGAACTGCTTAGCGAATACGATTTCAATATTTATTAAATAAAAGGAAAAGTGAACCGAGTGGCAGATGCATTGAGTCGGAGTCCACGCATATTTTTTTGGTTGCCTCTTCAGAAAAATCTTCGTGAAAAGATTCTAACCTTACAACGCGACGATGACTGGTACAAAGAGGTCGAGGATTTTATTGGACAAAACACAATGATGGTACCAAGATTTCAAGGATTTACATTTGACAATGATGGATTATTGAGGTATAAAAATTGGATTTACGTACCACCGAATGATGAGTTGAGGAGATTGATCCTAAACGAGGCTCATAGAGAAGTATACATGGCTCACCCGGGAGTCATGAAGATGAGGGTGGACCTTAAACCCTTATTCTTCTGGAAAGGGATGAAGGCAAACATAGTCAACTATGTGGCCAGATGTCTAGAATGTCAGCTGGTAAAGGCTGAACATAGACATCCAGGAGGATTACTACAGTCATACACTATTCCAGAATCAAAATGAGAGGTTATTTTGATGGATTTTATTGTGGGATTGTCACTGATGGAAAGGAGACATGACTCGATTTTCGTGGTAGTCGACACTCTGACGAAGAGTGCTCACTTTATTCCCATGTGTATGATGTATCAGGAACCTGACATAGCTAGAGTTTTCATTAGTGAGATTGTGAGGCTGCATGGCATGCCTAAGAGGATTATATCCAATCGAGGATTAGTGTTTACTAGAGAATTTTGGACGAGTTTCCAAGATGCCTTGGGAACCCAACTTAACTTCAGTACTAGGTATCACCCGGAGACTGATGGGCAGACCGAACGAATGAACTAGACCTTGGAGGACATGTTGCACATGTGCGTGATGGACCAACAAAAGTGTTGGGAAGAATTCTTGCCACTGGTGGAATTTGCTTATAACAATAGTTACCAAAGCACCATTAATATGGCGCCTTTCGAGTTTCTTTACGGGCGACCGTTCCAGACACCTTTGAGTTTGTATCGGCTTGAGGATAGGGTTTTGGTGGGACCACAAGCGATCTAGGAAATGGAAGAGAAAATGAAAACAATAAGACAAAGGATTAAAGAAGCGCAAGATTGACAGAAGAGTTATGTCGATGCGCACCATGTCGATCGTAGTTACGAGGTTGGCGATCGAGTCTTCTTGTAGGTAAAACTTCATAAGAGTTCGATCAAGTTTGGAAGGGGAGGTAAAATATCTCATAGGTTCATGGGACCTTTTGATATTGTGGAGAGGAAGGGGCCCGTGGCCTATCAACTAGCCTTGCCTAATTCCTTGAGGCGTATGCATGATGTTTTTCATGTTTCTATTTTGAGACATTATATTGGTGATCCTACACATATTATTGATCTGAGTTCCTTGTAGGTATTGGATGAGGGGGCTCTCATGGCTGAGTCGATCCACATCCTGGATTAGTGCATTCGAGGGATAAAGAGTCAAACAGTAGATCAGGTCAAGGTCCAGTGGGACCACTATAGTCCCCACTCGGCGACCTGGGAGGACGCATATGATATGCGCCAGCAGTTTCCATTTTTGTTTGATAGATAGACTTTTGATACTGTAATACACATTATTTCAACACTTATACTGTGAAACTTCAGGACGAAGTTTATACCAAGAGGGGGTGCATGTAACATCCTGCTCTTGCACACATTGAGCGAACTTATTCTTTGAGGAAACTTGCTCGCAAGTGATCGAGATTATTATACTATTAAGAATTTGATTTTGATTATGAGGCGTTATGGGTTGATGAAATGTTGTTTTGTTGCATTGACATATATAGGTGCTATTGACTTGGCTTTACTGAGTGTGCAGGAATTTGGACCTCGAGGATGCAGAGACATCGATGGAACCCCTTGGACTCCAGATTGAGTTGGGGAGTGAACTATTGGGGTTTGATTGTTTTATATTTTATATTAGTGCATCTGATTAGATGATATGATTATGGATATATTTATGACATGATTTGTTGATGATGTAGGCTGACGATAGCTTGTCAACTAGACTCACATGTAGAGTAGAGGGTTCATGCATGACTACAGAGACATTGAGGTAGAGGTGTGGACAACAACCCTGCCACAGCCTACTAACACTCCTGCCATGGCTCGAACTGTAGGTTAACGAATACCTAGTTCAAGAAGACCCACGATGTCGTGAGGGGAGACTATGATAGTCTCTCATGATGATTCTAAGGGGTGCTTAATAAGGCATGGGCCTTATTCCTTAGAGGCCCTTAGTCTCCCACAAGATCACCCGGCAGAGTATTGACTCCAGGGGTTTTTGATGTCTACCAAGTTAGTCAAGAGGCGAGTGGCAACTTTGGAGCATGGAGTGCATCCTAAAAGGAACGTCATGCAAGAAAAATGGAAAGAGGTGAGTGCCACCCTTGGAGCACGTAGTGCGTCCTAAAGGGCATGTCGTGCAAGAGAAACGGATTGAGGCGAATGACACCCTTGGAGAACCTAGTGTGTCCTGAAGGGCACGTCGTGTTGTTAAATAATAAACGAATAAACCTATATGGCCTTAGAATGAATAATGTGATAAGAAAAATTTAAAACAATTTCCCTAATAAAATGTTGCCCAGCCTCAAAAATTAAAATCTAGGCCTAGGTGAAACTGGCGGTAAAGGAAAATTATGTGTGTAAAAATAAAAATAAAAATAAATAAATAAAAATGATAATCATCATTAATCATGTGTCGAGAACGGGGTAAGCAATTCTTTTAATTTATAAAAATCTTTGGGGGGATAAAATTTAAAAAGGGAAAAAGGAGGAAATAATGGTTTTGTCTCATATGTTAATTAAAATTTATTAACTAAAAAGGAAAAAGGGAAAACGTTAATTTTCTACACCTGCCAATTTGAGTTTTAAATGAAAAGGGAAAGAGGGAAATCTAAAAGAATTAGGAAACTAGGAAAAAGAGGGAAACATAAAAAGAAAGGGGAAACACAAGGAAAAAGAGGGAAACATAAAAAGAAAGGGGAAACACAAGGAAAAAGCAAAAAGACAAACTTAGTAAGGTATCTGGCATTTAAGAACTTTATAAATTAACTCAACTAGTAAATTGGTAAGGGGGAAAGTCATTAAAACTTGTAAGGGATATGGGGACACCTAGGAGTGATTCTAGGAATGATTTTAGGTGGGTGAGGGAAATAGGGGTAATTATTTAATTAATGAAATTAATTTATGGAGGAATGAAGGGGATGGGTTACACTTGTACAAGGAGGATTTTTATGGATTAAATTATTAAACTTTAAATGAAATGGGATTTTGGGAAAGTAAAGGACTTTGAAACTCTATATAATGGAGGGAGGAGGAGGATGATGGATCTATTTTGTTATGCGTAACGTTATGCTGCAAAAAATTATACTTGACTGACTTAGCTTATGGGAGTTGGGATACCCATCTTAGTGAGGAGTGGTAGCTCGGCCTTGCGAGGCGAGCTGGGAGCTAGTTGATTGTCTGGTTAGTGTGTGTGGCCCCTTTGCATCTCAGGGGGCTAAGGGGGAAGAAGAGTACCCCTAGCGTTGGTTGGGAGGTACCAGTCAAGTCTCATCGGTCGACAAGTGGGAGTTGCATGGAGCACACGGGACATCAACTCAGAGCGGTCGACTTGGGATACAGTACACTTCCTTGTTTCTACATGCTAGATTGTTAGTATGATTTATGCTTTTAGTTATGTATGCTTAATCAGATAAAGAAAATTATTGTCTTAGCATTCTGGTTGATGACTGAAATTTTCCCCATAGCCTTTAGCTCGATGTTGGTTGATTCCCATGGCCTTCGATCCTTGCATGTCTTGACTGTCCTTTGGTTTATTGATTTGTGATGATTGTGGTTTAATTTTTCTTTCATCCCTAGCAAATCAGTCCACACCTGAGCAGTTGGCCAGGAGTCGGACCTATGGTCGTCACTTTGGTGTTAATAGACCTATGGATCCAAATGCCCTGCTTTTCTGTGCATGGATGTTGAGCGAAAGATGTTCCTTCCAGTCGTCTACCCCTTTTTTATTGCTCTTGGTTGATTGATTTCATTTCACCCTCTTGCGATTGACATGACCTCTGCATTGTTGACATGATCTCTGCGTTTTCTTGGAATGGTCAATTATGCAATTGTTGGGACAATTTCTCTTCGTTTTTAAAATACTTTTACTCTGGTATAATCTCTATGACTAATGTGACTGCCTCTATGGTGGATTATGTCTTACCGAGTGACTCATCGTTGTGGAAGAGTTGTCCATTTAAGAGATTGTTGTTTTTCTCATTTTATTCAACGAATTGTGGTGTGTTCAATTTTATTCTTAAAATCATTGTTAGACTGTTCCCTTCAAGCACTGGAAGGACCTTGATTAAAAATAGAACATTTGCTTGCGTTTTGGCCTTGGTCTGCAATTGTTTTTCTCAGCAATACTACCTGGAGGAAGAATGCATCCCTGCATTTTTATTTTTTCGTTGCCTACAATTTGGCCATTATAAAGTGCTGAAGGAGAATAGACTTAATTTGATAGCTTATCATTGGCTGTAGCAAGTCCATGTCAATTCTTACTAAAGAGAGTGGGTTCTCTTAAATCTAGTTTATTATATTTAGAAAAGGATGATTAATTTTTTTTAAGGATATCAATCCCTAACTATGTAATCGTTGTAATACCATTACCTCTACGATATGTAAACTATGTAATTGTTGGGACACCATACCCCGACGATTGTAACCATATAACTGTTGTGACACCTTTACCACTACAAATCATAACAATGATTTTTTGTAACACCTTACCTTTGCGTTGTGTAAACAAGATTTGTTGTAACACCTTACCTCTGCGATGTGTAAACAAGATTTTATGTAACACCTTACCTCTGCGATGTGTAAACATGATTTTTTGTAACACCTTACCTCTACGATGTGTAAACAAGATTTGTTGTAACTCCTTACCTGTGAATTCGACTGTGTAGAACAACGATCATATATTCCCGTCTATGGTGAGTACTGTACCACATCTTCCTTAATTGGTAAAGTGATTATAGTTGCTAGCAGTTACGATTTATTGATGGCAATGCAGTTATATTTACTTTCTCTTTTGACAACGTTTTTCTTTTATCTGATAGCGCTGTTACAGGTTGCATGGCAACGACTTTTTAATTTTTATGACAGAGATTTGTTGTCTAACCGCATTTTGAGTAATAATGGTGTGACGTTTTATCCAACTTGTATCATATAGATTCTATGATGTAAATTTTAGACTTGGATCAATGCTTGTGATAAGTCCACAGCCATATGCCTTTGGCGTAGCCATAATTATCCTTGGGAGATAGTTTAGAAATAAAAATACTTTTTACTTAAAGATAATTTGTCAGTTTTACTCGGAAAGGGTTGTCGTTAGTTTTATTAATATAATTTAGTTGAATAGAGGAACCTTTAATATGATTAGACAATTTTGAATGAGTAGAAAGCCTAGATTAACTCAGACCAGACTTGCAAATCTAGTTTTCTTAATAATTAACAGTTAAATTAGAATGTAATTATTATTTACAATATTAGTGCTGACTTGATTTGCGTTTAAGATTACATTAGATGGTACATTGATGACCAATTTATAATTTAGACTTGCTCCATTGATTTGCATTAATGTTAATTTAGATGGTAATTGTAGTTTAAGGTTTTAATATTGATTGAATTAGATTTTTCAATTAGATGGTAATGATGGACAAATGGTAATTAGACTTTCTATATTGGTTGTAGTTAATGTGAATTTGATTGTAAAATTAATGGCTAATTTATAATTTAGACATGCTAGTTAGATTATACTTAATGTAATTAGATGGTAATTTTGAAGAGTTTAGACTTGATGAACGAATGGGGTATTGGCAAAGTCACGTAATAGTTGCTCTTGTGTCAGTGCATGGAGTCATAGTTGCATATTGCCTAGACTGTGTTCTTGCATTCGCCGTCAGTTGTGTGGTTAACTATTGTGGTCGTCACCATCTCGCCTTTACCAAAAAAAAAATTGCACTTCTGCTTCGCTTGTAGTCGTAACAATGAGGGTCATTACATAAACATAGGAAATTTTGTGAGATATGGGTTGCCACATGGGATTGGAATAATCCTAGTACTAACTACTATTTTCTCAACATGGTGTTCCTTAAAACATGACCATGAAACAAATCCTTAGGATGAATTTTGTTAAGTTTACAATTAATTGAATATGGAAAAAACCTTTATGTACTACAAGAATAGTATAAGAATGATATGAGAAGATATCATGGAATGGTTATAGTATTATTCCTCTTATGGATGGTTTGATTAACAAAGTTTTTAGAATTTAAATCAAAGTAATGTGTTGGGTAATGAATTGATCGAAAAACATTGGTCGAGTCTATGTTGTCATCTAATAATAAGACTATAGTTGCTCCCCTTTAAACAAAAGAAAAAAATTAAATAGAAAATTTTGGGGTTCATTACATATGGTGTCAGAGTTATTGGTTACAACACTTAGGCCTAAGGTAAACACTAGAAAGTTATTTTTCTAAAATAAAAATCTAACAAATAATATTTATTATCTCAGATAGAAAAAAAAATCTTTTGTAAAAATGTCTGTGCAGAATGGAGAAGGATACAGGCCTGAGAAGAACCACAATCAAGAGCTCCCTAGAAACCCATAACATCACAGTGAGGGAAGTTCAACCACCCAAGTATTGGAAATGAATATTATTATGGAATTGTAGGTGTTTAAAGCTGATAATGAAAAGTTAAAGAAAGCTCAATAAGATCAACATGAAATTAATGAAATGTTGTTACGCAATATAGAAAAAAAGAAGAGTCCAATAAATAATGAGACGGAAGAGGAGGTCAGTAAAAATTCCTCAAAGAATTATAGTCATGAAACATAAAGAGAAGACAACTCTTTTGAGGACACTAACATGAAAAAAAACAAGGCATCTACAAGAAAGAAGAGAAAACAATTGGATCACTTTGAAGGTGAATTCAACAAGATAAAACCATCCACCTTTTATGGAGAATCAAAGTCTGGTGAATAAGTTGAAGCCTAGATTCTAGAAATAAAGAAATACTTTCAGATTTATAATTATTCTATAATATGAAGGTTAGAATGGCCATTTATAACTTAAAAGGAAAAGCTAGTATCTGGTGGCAAGACCTGAAGCTAACGAAAGGATTGAAATAAAAACGGATGGAATGGTAATAATTCAAAAAGCATTTCAAGAAACAATACCAATAAGAAATCTATAACGAAAGAAAGACTAAATGAGTTTATGAATTGCGACTTGGACAAATTTCTATGGATGATCTGATTAATAAATTTCTAGATCCGTTGAGGTTTGTGACTTATATCAAAGAAGATAAAGTAAAGATTCAAATGTTCTTGAGTTGTCTACCACAGTATTATAAATACAAAATTGAATTTGATAATACTAAATATTTGAATGAGGTATTTAGGAAGGCCAAAATGTGTTATGAACAGTATAAACGAAAATCAGAAACTCCTAAATCATGGAAAGATAAGAAACAAGATAAATTAAATCAATGGAAGAAAGGTTTATAGTCGACCCTTTTTTGCAACATGGATAAAGGATTCCAAAGGAAGGACTATCCCTCTAACACACAACATACACATGGGGGAAATAAACCAGTTAATTTGGGATTTAAGAAGATAGTGGATAGTCCCAAAGAACCGTTGAAATGTTGGGAGTGTGGAGAACCCCACCTATGGAGAAGTTGTCTACACTTAAACCCATCGATAAAAACTTTGGTCCATAATATTCAAGAAGCTTCAAAATTTGGAGATATTGGTAGAAACATTCATAAGATCAATGCAACTTTGGATGGAAGGCAAGAATATAATCAATCCACTATTGTGGAATTTGAAAGTAAAATTCATAACAATAATGTATATATACTAATTGACCCAGGAGCTATTTTAAGTTGTATTAATCCAACCTTAGTAGAATGGAACAAGTTAAAGAACGTAAAAGATGCTAAATCCTGGTTGGTATAGCTAGCAACAGGGACAAAGAGAAAGGTAACATAATTTGTTTATGATTGTGAACTCAGTATAAGTGGTTAGAATACAAAGTTAAATCTGAGTGTTTTACCTTTAGGGTCATATGACATAATTATTGGAATGGACTGGTTATAAAGGCATAAAGTGATACTAAATTGTTTTGAAAAGTCATTTGTGTACAAGGATGAAAATAATATAGCAAGAACAATACAGGGAATCAGAAAACCAGTTTCTGCTAGACAAATATAAGCAACGAAGTTCAAGAAATGTATTAATAAGGGTTGCAAAGTATATGCCATACAAGTAACTAATATTTTGGAAAAGGAAAGAAAACCAAATTTGGAAGACTTTGCAGTCTTTCAGGGGTTTAAATATGTATTCGTATAAGAGATACCGAAACTACCTCTAAGGCGAGAAATAGATTTCTCTATTGATATACTACTTGGATATTCCCCAGTATCAAAGGCACCTTATAGAATGAGTGTTCTTGAACTAACATAACTAAAAATTCAGTTACAGGAAATGTTAGATAAAGAATACATCAGACCAAGTGTTTCACCATGGGGAGCACCAGTTTTGTTTGTTAAAAATAAATATGGAACGCTAAGAGTGTGTATTGATTATCGAAAATTGAATAAACCGATGATTAAAAACAAATACCCTTTACCTAGAATCAACGATCTCTTTGACTAGGTTGGAGGAGAAAAAATATTCTCTAAGCTAGACTTGAGATCTGGTTATCACCAAGTCAGGATAAAGGATGAAGACGTAAACAAAACAACATTTAGAACACGTTACAGACATTATGAATTTGTAGTGATTTCGTTTGGACTTACTAATGCACCAACAAATTTTATGTGCTTGATGAACAATATATTTAGCCTATATTTGGATAAATTTGTACTGATTTTTATCGATGATATACTAATCTATTCAAAAACCAAAGAAGAACATGAAAAATATTTGAAAATAGTATTTCAAACTCTAAGAGAACATAATTTGTATGCTAAGTTTGATAAATATGATATTTACCAAAGGAAGATACAATATTTAGGGCATGTAATATCATAAGATGATATTGCAATAGACCCTGAAAATATTAGAGCCATTATGGAATGGCCTATTCCTAAAGAAGTAGTAGACATAAGGTCATTCATGGGGATTATCGACTGCTACCAAAGGTTTATCGAAGGATTTTCCAAGATATCCTATCCGATTACATCACTGTAGAAAAAGGGAATGAAATGTAAGTGGTCTAAAAAATGCCAAGACAGTGTTGATAAATTAAAAGAACTCTTAGCTACAACGTCAATCTTTAAGGTGGCAGACCCAGATAAATATTTTACATTTTTTGTGGATGAAAGTAAAGAAGGATTAAGAAGATTACTAACACAGGATGGAAATGTCATTTGTTATGAATCACATAAATTAAAGGAACATGAAAGAAATTACGTAACTCACGATCTAGAATTAGTTGTTTTAATTCATGCATTGAAAATTTGGCGACATTATTTAATGGGAATAAAATTTCTATTACTAATAGATAACCATGGTGTAAAACACTTTCTCAGTCAACAGGATCTCAATGCAAGACAGGCACGCTGGTTGGCCTTTTTAAGTGAGTTTGATTTTGAAGTACGACACATTAAGGGAAAATAAAATAAAGTTGTAGATGCACTAAGTCAGAGAAATAATTAGTAATATGAATTAATTATCAGCAAAGAAGAAAATGATATTGAGGATAGGATTAAATCTACAAGAAGAAATGATGAAAAATACATCAAAATAGCCGAACAATTGCAAAGAAATGAGAGAAATCTGCACAGTAGAGATATCAGTATAGATAAAAGTGGGTTGTTAAAGTTCAAAGATAGGTTATATGTACATAACTCTATTGAATTGAAGATGATGATTCTTGATTAGCTGCAAAAAAATCCATATTCTGGTCATCCACGATACCAGAAAATGATAACAACTTTAAGAAGACAATTTTATTGGCCTAATATGAAATATGAAACAGTTGAATACTTGTATAAATGTTTAGATTGTTAACAGGTAAAAAATGAGCATCAACATCCGGCATGTCTTTTACAACCTCTTCCTATACTAGAATGGAAATGGGAAATTATTTCAATGGACTTCATTACAAGTTTGCCTAAGACTCAATGACAAAACAACTCAATTTTGGTAGTGATTGATAAGCTAAGTAAGTTTGTACATTTTATACCTGTGAAATCTACTTACAAAGCAATTAATATCGCTGAAAATTTTATGAAATAAATATTTAGGTTGCATGGGATTCCTAAGATGGTGATTTCATATAGAGATGTTAAATTTACATCCCATTTCTAGAAATAATTGTTTGTAGGTTTGGGTACTAATTTGAATTTCAACACGAGTTACCATCCACAAACGGATTGGCAAACTGAACGTATGAATCAAATTATCGAATACATGTTATGAATGTATGTAAGAACAAAACCAACTAAGTGGGAAGAATATCTACATTTAGTTGAATTCACATACAATAATGGGTATCAAGCATCAGCCAAGATGAGTTCCTTCGATGTTTTATACAGAAGGAAATGTACAACCCCGATCAGTTGGGATAATCTGATTGACATGATCATGGTCGGACCATAAATTATCCAAGAAATGGAAAGGATGGTCAAAGGGTACAACATAACTTGAAAGACGCACAAGATCGATAAAAAAAGATATGCAAATCTAAAAAGGAGAAATAAGGAATTCAAAATTGGAGAGAATGTATACCTCAAAGTCAAAGAAAGGAGAAGCTCCCTAAAACTAGGAAGTTGTTCCAAGTTGGCTCCAAGATTTTGTGGTCCTTTAGAGATCTTAACTCGAATTGGATCAATGGTGTATCAACTAGCACTCCCTGCAAATTTAAAAGTTTATAATGTTTTTGATGTTTCATTATTAAAAATATATATTCATGATCCTACTCACATCATTGATTGGAACATGGTGCAGATGGAACCAGAAGGCGAGTTCCAAGCAAAAACTCTATGCATTCTGGACAGGAAAGAAACAGTGCTTCGGAACAGAGCCATCACCTAGGTAAAAGTGCAATGGAAGCACTTTAGTCTTGAGGAGGCTACATGGTTATTGGAAGAAGAAATGACGAAATATTTTCCAATTTTGTTCGAAGAGATGATCTGAACACTGAGGACAATGTTATACTTAAGGGGAAGAGGATGTGATATCCTTGAATTATTAAAAAATAAATTATTTCAAAGTTGTTGTTCTAAAAATAAATTTCCGTTTATGGAAATTCGAATTTTAAATTTTAGAAGTATGTAATTATTATTGTATGATTGTTGGACAAAAGTTTGAGTTGCCAGCTATCTTCTTTTGATGGAAACATGTATGAGACAAACGTTTTAATAAATTTAATACTGGGGAATAGATTGAACAACCAGGTTAAAAGTAGTTGACTATGACTCCATGACTGGGGAATGTGTTTGAGTTAACTCAGAGCCGATTTTTACAAGTGTCGGAAGTTGAGTTCTGTCAGTAGAAACCCCTAAAAATCAGGGATTTGTAAAGATGGGAATTTCCCAAGTAGGGAAAGGAATGGAAATTCCTAGGAAATGGGAAAAGGATATATACAACATATGTGGGAGGTAGGACACTTCTTAGTATGTTGGGGAAAAGGAAATTTTTGTTATTATGAGCACATCTAGTGTTAGGTAAACAATTTTTGAACTGTTCAGAGAGACAGTAACTAAAGAGTGATGCACAATTTTCTCTTATGAAGTCACGGTCAGGCTAGGGGGTGATCAGGATAAGTAATCATGGTTTTTTTTTTATCTACGATTGGGTGGAACATGGTTGTTTCATTTGTTTTCCCAGCATAACTATTTTAGATATGTATCTTAATTATTTACTT
>JZKD02S1676866.1:143586-154640 GCA_000966675.3 Picea glauca
GTGACGCACAGATCTGCAGTCAAAAGGAAAGCGTGCAGATCAACGGCTCAAGGTATTTTTCGGACCCCCGCGACCGATCTACCTTTAACGACGAGGGGGGGGGTCCAGAATGGAATTTTACTTTGGTGAGCCCCTTATCTATACGTGGCATGAATCCATTGGTCCCAAATCTGACCGCCTATTACTGTCTGACATGCCTCATCACCTCATGACGTCATTATCCACCTTTTCTGTAAGAGTCACATACCGTAACTCCGTCAGTCCTTCTCCCTCGTTCACCCATGGCAAGTCCCTTCACCATGGTATTTTCCCCCAATCAATAACCACCACATCACTCAATTGTATGCTTCAGTCGCTGTCACCTGCCATCTCACGCTCTAAATGACCCGTTAGCAATTTATTACTGGCTAACTTATCCGTTAACCAGTTGACCTGTCTCCCGTGCCCAATGGATACCCGTTTACTCAAAACTACCCTCACCCTTTGTTCCTTCGCCATTTACCCACTCATCACACTAGAGAACTTACCCTATTTTCCTCTATGCTACATTCATTCTCCCACATCTACAGTCATCCTCGCTAACTTTTGTTTTATTTGTAGGTATTGTTACAGTAATGGCACCAAAGTCAAAGTGAACAAAAGGTGAGGAGAATCTGTTTCTCCTGCCTCCTGTCGACCTCGACGGGATCCCTCTAGCTGAAAAAGATTACTTAATCGCAGACACAAAAAGTGATTTCGATTTCCCAGACCCATAATCATGGATTAAAGAAGTCTTCCTGGACCAGAGTGATGAAATTGGACTCTGGGAGTCCAACCTACCCTTGTACCTTTTCCCCCAGATTCACCACTTCCCAAAATTCGCCCTCAAGTGCCAAGCCCATTATATCCGCGATCAAAGAGCCATTTTGTCCTCATCTGGGGAAATTATTTTCCTCATCACACCAGAAACCATTGACCAAATGATGCAAATATCTTGAGCCGGCTCCGCCTCACCTTTTAACCTCGAGATCATCACAGAGCTATACTAGAAGCTGTCGTTTCCTCAAAGAGCTCATATTTTTGAGATTTTCCTTCCACAATCCACTCAGCTCCCCACTACAAACCCCCCATATCCTTCCTCCTTGTTCTCAATAAAAGGAAACCAGTTCATCACGTCACTATGCGCCTTGCTTGGTTATTTTTCAGTTCAATGGGTAGATTAACCCATTTTGGGATTTCTGTCTATTTTCTCCACCGATGAGAAACCCACTACACAGTTCGACTTCAGCATGTTTCTGGTGGACAACATTCATGAGAAAATCATAAATTTTTCCACAGAAGGCATGTTCCAGTATTCTTTAATACTGGCATACCTGTTCGTTTTCTTCCAAGCAGACAAATTTGCTTTTTCTATGCAAAAGATGGATGAAGATGGTAGACCCTAGGTAGTAACAACATGGACTTCTCTGCTCAAACATAACTCCATGGAATTCAGTTTCAAGCAGTTCATCGAGCAGTTCTACCACCCAGTGGTGAGTATGCTCAGTGGCAGACCCGAACTCAGAATTAATGACGAAGTTCAGAGGATCCTACATCTCTTGGACCTTACAAAGACTGGTGATTGGTACCTGTACCAAAATCACACTGAGATCAGAGTCTATGGGTGCGAGTTGGCCCCATATAAACTACCCAAGTTCTCACCTGTTAGAATTTTTTCCCTGGAATACATAAGGAAGATGATAAACTCAGATGATATACATTTTGTGTCTTTGAAGAAGAAGCAAAAACTCAAAATCAAAGGGCAGATTGAGTCTTTCATATGCAACAGTCGAGGCACCATGGAGGAAGCAGACATACTGCTGAATGAAATGAAATTCTTTGTTAGTTTTACATGGAACTATGATCCAAGCGGGATAATTTCTGAGATGAGGATAAAAAATAAGAATATCTCGTATGTTCACATATCTAGGCCTGAGGTAGAAAAATTTGCCAACAAGACAAAATGGGAGCCAAATACTTTGGTTGAGACAGAACAACAGGACCCCCCGGTCACTGTATCACAGATGACCACACCACAAGCCCCCAAGGAGAAGAGGCTTAGGTAGGATATGTCACCTCCTGTCACTGAAGTATCATCTAAAGAGTTTTGACTACATACCAAGACACCAAAATCCAGTCCGACTCCCAACCCGGCTGGAGAAAAGGCAATTTCATCCACTACAATGATGGAGGTTGATCGATCACTCCTTAGTACAAGAAACAAGCAGATCATAACCTCAATATTTCCAAAGAAGCCCATAGATACTCCACCAGTCAACCAGCCAAGAAAGACAGGACCGAAGCTGAGTATTTTTGAGAAATACAATTTGATCAAGAAAAAGAACCAGACTCTGACCAACAGCACATACATCCAGTTCTGGAAGCAGATGTCAACTGCACAACATAGACTGCTATTGGCATTCGACACTGAAAAGGGTAGAATGCACATGGCATTTCTCCAAGAACAGGTACCAGACCCAAAGGTAATCACCGATTACAAAAGGGAAACTTTTGAATTCCAGACTAAGGATGTGCATCTAGCTGATCAAATGGATCTGCATAGGAAAACTGGAGAAATGGTTTTCTCCACATTGGCACATGCTTCCACTGCTGCCTCCAGGTTACAAGTGTCTTTGAATAATGTCCAGACACAGTTGAAGTTGGAGAAAATATCATATGTTGCCAAAGATAACAGGATTAAGACATTGGAGGAACTGGTCCTCAAGATCGGATATGATCCTTCGAATGTGAAAGCAATTGAGGAGATGATCAAGAAGAAAAATTCCGACATAGCATCTCTGAGGAAACAATTGAAGCTTCCACCAATAGTAGACTCTCAGGCAAAACAAATAGCGGAGACAGAAGGAGAAAAATATGAGATGCTTAAATTGATCATGGAGAAGAATGCACAATTGAAGGAAATGGAAGTTGAACTAGAGAAACTAATGAAAGAGAAAGAGCAGTAAAAACCCATGGAAGTCATTCCATTGAGTGCAGTTCCACTCTCAAGAGTGAGCACAACGTCACTAACATAAATTCCATTGGAAAATCAACTGAGATCCCTGGAAAAGACTATTGAATTGGCTAAATCTATGTAAGAGATGAATCTGCAGGAAACCGAGATTAGCAGGCTCAAAAAGGAGATTGAGAACCTACAGGAACTCAAATATTCTTACCAAGCCAACTACTCCAAGGAAAAGTAAGTGTCAGACCAACTCAAACAAGAGTTACAATAGCTTCGGAAACAAACAGTGGTAGGAAAAACACTGGCCGAAGTCAAAGAGAGTGTCTGGACGGACATCACCAAGTCTATGAATGAAATATGGCCAATGATACAGATTATGTTTGAGAAAAATGAATTGGTACAAAGAAGTAAATAGGCCATCGAGAAGATTAGATCAAAACTGGGAGAGATGCCCACAGAGACTAATGAAATCATCAAATTCCTGAATTCTAAAACCAGAGAGGAGCTGGAAGATCTGAGAATTGAGGATAGAACGGAGACCATCCTTGAGGTCAAGAGAGTCCCGACCAAGAGAGGACTGATGCTACAGCTAGAAGAAAAGGTTCAGACTATGGACCTAGGGGTGCAAAGGTTTTTCATCAAGATCAAGGATTTACAGAAGCAGGGTCTTCCTCGTTTGAAGGTGATAAATGACAAATTGATGACACTCCCCGATTACAAAAAGAGACTAGCCGATGTGGCTAAGGATAGTTCAAAATTTTCAGGAATACAAGGCAGTATCACTGGAAAAGCATTCCTAGATGTTCTACAGTTGGACATCATCATACAACATGAGATACGGTACATCTTCATCATCAAGCCAACTTTTTACAAGTACACAGAGATGGATGAAGTCTACCGAAGGTTACTCAAAGTCAATGTTCCCAGTCATCTTCGATGGGAATATCTTTGCAATCTGAACGAGTAGTTGATGAGTTGTCCTATTCTAGTCATCTATCCATTCAGATGAGGTCGTGTAGAGGCCTCACCAACGGTTCACCTAGAAAACAACATGAAACTTCAACACATCATCAAATAGTTTCCTAGATTTTTATAGTTTGTTAAGTTAGTTAAGCTAAAAATAGATTTACCATGTCTCGATCTTTAATGACAGGATCGTTTGTAATTTTGGGTTATAAATACTTCACTTTTAGAAGTATTGAGGGTTGATATTTACACCCTGCGAGTTACTAGAATGTAATATTTTTCAAGAGATATTCCATTAATACAAAGAGGCATTTCCACAGGATTCTTGCATGTACTCATTGGTGATGTTTTCCTTTCTAAGTTAAATGTTATTCTCTCTTAGTTATCGCATTGTTTTCCAAATCTAATCTTTGAAAGTAACGGACGTTGCAAGATTTATCTTTGTATACCCTATTTCTAACTTTAAAAGATTTTAGTGTTTCATCTTCTGATTTTACGATAAAGAATTTCTTAACTGCTTCTTTGTTGTAATTGACATTCTCGCCTTTTCTGCTATCCCTCATTTATGTTGTTAAAAGAATCCAATGATTGCATTATCTCACCCTGTGAAAGGTTTCTTTGTGTTTTGGTTTAGATTTTATTTCATGATACAGACCCCACAGCCCAATGGATGTGTAAATCTCTCTTATCCAACCCAACGAAAACAACAACAAACAAAACAAACATATTTTATTTACCTAGCCTAATATTTTAAATTTGAAACATATCTAAATCATACCGAGAGATCCCTCTCTAAAGCTGGTAGGGCTAGATCCCAGCTTCGAAGTGGTTGGATAAAGTTACCTCCCATAGATTTCTTCTTTTCTGACAACCTCTAGGAAATTTACAGAGCATTAACATAGTGGCTCTAGACCCAACCATATTGCAACCCCAAACTCCTGAAGTTCTATCTCCCACTGCTAAACCTCAAATCACTCACTCTGTGCCAACTAGCCCCTCATCATCCTCGTCTTCGGTTACCACCCAACCTATCATCCAGGTTTTCATCCCACCCCCTTCGCCTATAATGGCAGCTAGATATGCTCCCTTGGTATTGGCCGCACCTCTTC
Organism: Picea glauca; assembly: GCA_000966675.3. Lineage (NCBI taxonomy): Eukaryota > Viridiplantae > Streptophyta > Pinopsida > Pinales > Pinaceae > Picea > Picea glauca. The sequence goes on from JZKD02S1676866.1 coordinate 148,645, forward strand.
ATGTTATGCCCCAAGATGATCAAATGAGACTTCCACGGTTTGATGGAATAGGACCCTTGAGCGCACAACAACATGTTGATAAAATGAATGATTATTTTGATCTACAGGAAGTAGATGAGGCTGACATTCAAATGAGATTGTTTGCGCAAAGTTTGATACGTGATGTTAAGAAATGGTATAAAGGTTTACGTGCTGCCTCAGTGCTCGACCTTACCACATTTCAAAGGAAAACCCTCTCCAAATCTTGTCAGAATATGAAAACATCAAAAGAAATCAAGGTGAGATAGTATAAGATTACTGCACCCATTTCAATAACCTGTAAAATGCAATTCCAACCGATATTAAACCTCCACAAGGTTTGGCATTGATAAAATTCCGTGATGGATTTGATGCTGATATGTCATATCAATTAAGGGAAAGAAACTCCACCACCCTGTAGGACATGCAAAAATGTGCAATAAGTGTGGAGGCCAACCTGTTAGCAAAAAGGGCACGACAGAGGACAGAGAGGAGAGTCACAATCAAAGAGGAACCTTCCACATCAACTTCCGATCCCAAATTGGATTCCTTAGCCAGAGAAATGGAAAGAATGATGGAGAGACTTACTGTATCCAAAAGAAACCCTCCTAGAGAAAACCCACCATCTCCTCAAATTTGAAATCCTAACTTCAGAAGAAACCCTCCTCAAATCAGGCAGAGAGATCCTAGGGATCAAAGGGAACAGAGAGGTCATGATCAACATATCAGACTGCCCCTACAAGAAAATTATGTCGATGAAGGAGATGGGGTCATTGAAGAACCGAAGGATACACACATAAACCTCATGGGCATTCACGATAACAAAGAAATTTTCCTCACCCAGGAGGAGAAAGAACTTTTTATTCTTTCTCAAACAAAGGTGAGCAAAGAAGCTGAAGATACCGAACAACAAGCATTTGAAAATGCCATTATGGAGGTACACTGGCAGTACAATCTGTGAAGTAAAAAGACAGACGGGAGTTCCCCAGAAAAGGTAACTAAAACAAAGAAGACAGTCGAAACTAAGAAATCCCCCGAGCCTTCTATGGAGAGGATCCCTGAAAAAGGTAATGTTGAAGATCCAGCAAAAAGAAACCTTACTATTCTGAAAACATCATCACACACTGAGGTTTCATCAACTAACCCACCAAATACTTCTGGCCAGAAGAGTGTGGTGGACAAATCGGATGTGCTGAGCCAAAGCAGAGCACCTACACCTTTCAGCCTCGAAGGGGGATTAGCCAAAGTAAAAATTCCCATTCCCCTTTCCGAGTTGATGAGAAAAGATGCTTATCGATCACAGGTGATCAAAGCACTGAGAATTGAACCTGATATAGGCATGAAGGCCTTAACCATTGGATCATTGAATCATTCAGATACTGTAAACCTTACCGATGATCAACCTGAACTCTTGTTTGGACATGAAGTGGATGGTCAGACCGACAATGGTGCTTTTGCTCCTTTTTACATCAGCCTTAATATACACGACCTGATTCTTCATAATGCTATGTTAGATTCAGGTGCTTCCCATAATATGATGCCTAAGCAGTGATGGAAGAAATGGGACTTGAGGTTACCAGACCTTACAAGGACTTACACTCTTTTGACTCCAGTAAAGTTAGATGTATAGGTTTGATCAAGGATCTGTGTATCACCCTGGTTCAGATTTCCACAAAAAGCATGGTCATGGATGTTGTGGTTGCAGACATTCCCCTGAAATATGGTATGTTGTTGTCCTGGTCTTAGGGGGCCAAGTTGAAAGGTACTTTGCAGTTGGAAATGTCGTATGCCACTGTCCCAGTTTTTGGGCAATAGAGAAGACTATATAGAGAAACGCTGATGAAATACATGGTTAGCAGCCAAGAAAGGCCACATAACTATCCTCTATACTCTGCACATTCTGACCTGGATTCCTTTATCCTATATAATGATGGCGATACGGGAGAACAAATCACTTAGCTAGAAGAAGATACATCTGGTCCGAACGAAGGCCAAGAAATCACCAAGGCAGAAAGAAAGAAAAATGTGATAACTGAAGAATTTCCAGTGGATTTCTGGAGCATGGACTTTGATGAGGACATAAGCAAAGAAGGAGCTGGAGCAAGAGTTTGGTTGCACAATCACAGATCCAGGTATTCGGAAATCCATTCTTACAAACTGAATTTTCAATGCACTAACAACATAGCTGAGTACGAAGCTCTGATGCTCGGTCTTAAACTATTGAAGAAGGTTGGTGCCAAACAAATGATGGTAAGAGGTGATTCTAAGTTAATAATCAAGCAAATTAAAGGTGAGTATGCAACAAAATATCCCCATCTTAGAGCTTACAGGAATGTTGTTCTGGACGCCCTTAAATGTTTCACTGAAGTTGATTTGTAGGTGATGCCTAGGGGACATAATATTTTAGCAGATGGGTTAGCAATGTCAGTAGACACATGCAAGATACCTTTTCATTCCACTCGCCCATACACGATGGAGGTGAAGTGCAGACCAATTGTTCCAGACAACATTAGATATTGGCAGGTATTTGGTAATAATGATCAAATTGAAGATTTTCTACAATGTAGAAATGATTTTGAGTGTACAAACATAGACTTAGAAAATGAAGATGAAAATGTAAAAAGAACTGATTTTGGAAATGATAGTGTAAATAAGATAGATTCGGGAGAGTTAGGTGAGGATGAGATAGAAGCTGATGTTTTGCATTTAAAAAGTAATCTTTTACCTAGGGGTTTAGTTCCTTTAGAAGACCTATTTGATTTTAATGATGTAGCTAAAAAACTAAAAATTGAAGCCAGTGGTCAAGAAGTAGAAGATTGTAATATAGGGACAGAAGAGAAACCCAAGATGGTGAAACTTTCCAAATCATTACCCCTTGAGCAGAAACTCAAATACATTGAGGTTTTCAAGGAATATTCGGACGTATTTGCCTGGGGTTATGAGGATTTAAAAGCTTATGACACCAACATCATACAACATAGGATTCCAATAAAAGAAGATCAAAAACCTTTCAGACAGAAACTTAGGAGAATCAATCCCAAGATACTTCCCCTGATAGAAAAAGAAATCAAAAAAATGTATGATGCTGAAAACATAATCCCATTACGATTTTCCAAATGGGTTTCAAATTTGGTCCCAACCCGAAAGAAATCTGGAGAAATTAGGCTTTGCATCGATTTCTGAAATCTGAATAAGGTCTCTCTGAAGGAAAATTACCCATTGCCAAAAATGGACCACATATTACAAAGGGTAGTCGAGTCCAGTCAAATCTCTTTACTGGATGGGTTCTCGGGTTATAATCAGGTACTCATTCACCCAGATGACCAAGAGAAAACCGCTTTCACAACACCATGGGGTACTTTCATGTATGTGAAAATGCCTTTCGGGTTGATGAATGCTGGGGCCACTTTCTAGAGAGTGATGGACATCACTTTTGTGGAAGAACTCGGAAAATTTATTGTCATCTATCTAGACAACGTAATTGTGTTTTCCCAATCTGATGACGAGCACTTATGACATCTTAGACGAGTTTTTGGGAAATGAAGGAAATTTGGGATTTCTTTGAATCCTAAGAAGAGCATTTTTAGATTAGAGGAAGGTAAACTGCTAGGGCACATAATATCTAAGGACGTAATTAAAATAGACCCCAGCAGAATCGAGGCCATTCGGAAATTAGAAAACCCAAGAAATATCAAAGAGCTACAGTCTTTTATCGGAATAATAAACATTCTGCAAAGATTCATACCCAACCTGGCCGAGCTTCTCAGGAACATCACAAACATGTTAAAAAAAGACACAAAAATAAAATGGGACACTGGGTCCAGGCAGTCTTTTGAACAAGTCAAACGCACACTCATGCAGGCTCCAGTCTTGATTAGTCCCGACTTCACCAAAGTTTTTTATCTTTTTTATTTTTCCTTTGAACATACCATTGTAGCAATATTACTACAGAAAAAAAACGAAGGGTATGAACAACCCATAGCCTTTTTCAGCAAATCTTTAAGAGATGCTTCTTCAAATTATAAAATAATGGAGAAACAAGCTTTTTCCTTGGTGAAATCCATAAAAGATTCTAGAGTATACATTCTCCATTCCCACACCATTGTATATGTTCCAAATGTGGTAGTAAAAGACATTTTAACCCAGGACAATCTAGATGGTCAAAGAGGAAAATGGATTGCTATCATTCTAGAGTATGACATAGAGATTAAGCCTACTAAACTGATTAAAGGTCAAGGTCTAGCAAAGTTAATGGCTGAATCAAATTTCCATGCTCTTGACATTAATTTCTTAGCTACAGTAGATGAACAGGGTGAGCAGGCGACTCTAAGCGTGAGAGAGGTATTTCTCAACTCGCCATGGTACGCAGACCTAATATTTGTTTTGCATAATTTACAAGCTCCCCCTGGTCTGACCAAAACTAAAGCTATGTTTTTGAAATTGAAAGAAGTACAATTTTGTATTCTGGAAGGTAATCTATATTGGAAATATCCTGGAGGTATTTTGTTAAATTGTCTATTGAAGGATGACGCTGACAAAGTATTGCAGGATTTTCATGCAGGAGACTGTGGTGGTCATCTGATCTAGAAGACCATAGCTAATAAAATCCTTAGAGTAGTATTCTATTGCCCAACGCTATTCGTTGATGTGCATCATAAAGTGACTCCGTGTCATAAATGTCAGTTGTTCAAAGGCAAAAGGAAACTTCTTCCTCTAACCCTAAAACCAATCTTCGTTGAAGCCCCTTTCTAGCAATGGGGATTAGACTTCATCGGAGAAATACATCCACCCTCTTCGGGGCAACACAGGTGGATTCTTACTGCCACAGATTATTTTATGAAATGGATCGAAGCAGTACCAAGCAAGCAAGCCACAGATTATGTCATTATTAAATTTCTTGAAAATAATATCTTGTCCCGTTTTGGATGTCCTAGAAAGATTATAACTGAAAATGCAGCTACTTTTCGATCTAAGAAACTCATAGATTTCTGCAACCAGTATCATATTGGTTTGGGACATTCCACAGCTTACTACCCTCAGGGAAATTGGCTGGCAGAATCATCAAATAAAACCCTAGTAAACATTATCAAGAAAACTTTGCAAGAAAACAAAAAGTCGTGGCATAACAAGTTGGTTTTCGCACTATGGGCCAACAGACTGACCACCAAAAGGTCAATCGGTATGTTACCATATCAGCTAGTCTATGGCACAGAAGCAGTCTTTCCCACTTCCTTAAGAGTTCCTGTCATGAAATTGCTGCAAGACATGCAAGCCGAGCCGAACGACACCCAAAGAAGGATAAACTACATGATCCATTTGTAGTAGTCCAGGGAAGAAGTATACAAGAAGACTCAGGTTGTCCAAGAAAGCATTAAGAATATTTTTGACAAAAGAACCAAGGAAGATGATTTCAAGCTAGGTGATTTGGTACTGAGATGGGATTCCCGAAATAAAGACAAGGGGAATCATGGAAAATTTGACAGTCTGTGGAAGGGACCATACATGATTCAAGCATTCCTAGGAAATAACACCTTCTTGCTCAACAACTGTGATGGGACAGATCTACCAGGAGGACCTGTAAATGGCAGAATGTTGAAGCATTATTCACCGCCTCATTAGGGACCTAAAGTCACACTTTCCATTGTACAAACCATTTTCTTTTTGCTTGCAAATTTCTGAGTGAATAACTTTGTTCAGATGGTTGAATCCCGGAGAGAAGGCCCTAAGCCACTGAACATTGTCGTCTAATTTTTGATATAAAATCAATCAAGCAACAAAGGCGACTATGGAGAAAGTTTCAGAACATTAGGAATCAGGATTCTTGGCAATTCACAAGGAGAGTACCATCCCCAGGTGGAGCCGCTGTTACAACCCTATAATTTATAGGATCAACTGGTGACTGAAATGTTATCTCTTTAGTGTTTTTGTTTGTCAAATGATTTTTCATTCTGCAAATAATTTGAGAAAAGAAAGAAGAA
>JZKD02S1676866.1:161570-181827 GCA_000966675.3 Picea glauca
GTTCCCTCAGATTGACCTTTAAGGGTACCAAGGAGAAGATACGTGGTCTCCTACTAAAGGCATCTACGACCACATTTTCCTTTCCCTTGATGTACAAAATACCAAAATAGTACTCACTCATAAACTCACTCCATCGCCTTTCCCTGGCATTCAGATCTCTTTGAGTGAAGAGATGTTTTAAACTTTGATGGTATGTTTTGAGCTCAAAGTTTCGCCCCACAAGATAGTGCCTCCAAAGTTTCAGAGCTAGCATTACAGATGCCAACTCTAAATCATGATTCGCATATATCTCTTCATGTTTCCTCAACTTCCTTGACACATAAGCTATCACTCCTTCATCCTGCGTTAGCACGGCCCCCAACCCTTGCTTCGAGGCATCCGTGTAGACTGTGAAGTCCTTTTCCATATCCGGTACTCGTAGAATTGGCGCACTAGTTAATAACCTCTTAAGCTCAATGAATGCACTATCACACTCTTTTGTCCATTCATACCTAACCCCTTGCGCTGCAAGGTGGTGATGGGTTTCACTATTTTGGAGAATCCTTCCACAAATATTCGATAATAACCTACTAGACCCATGAAGCTTCTCACCACATGGGCATTTTTCGGCACTGGCCACTCCATAATGGCCTTTACCTTTTCTGGGTCCACAAAGATTCCTTTGCCAGAAATGATATGACCTAAATAGTGGATTTCTTTCTGAAAGAAGGAACGCTTTGACAACTTCCCATACAATTTTTTCTATCTAAGGAAGGACAACACCACTTGTAAGTGTTCCTCATGTTCTCTTTCATTCTTGGAATAGATGAGGATGGCATCTATAAAGACTTGTATAAAATGATCTAAGTACTTCCCGAATACGCCGTTCATGAGGCTCATGAATACTGCTGGAGCATTGGTCAATCCAAAAGGTACTACGACAAACTCATAATGTCCAAACCGAGATCAAAAGGTAGTTTTTGGGATATCGCCTTCCTTAATCCTTAACTAATGATACCCTGATCACAAATCGATCTTTGAGAATATCGTTTCTCCTTTCATCTGATCAAAGAGGTCATCTATTCGTGGCATCGGGTACGTATTTTTCACTATAGCATGGTTCAAGTCCATGTAGTCTAAACACAGTCATAAGGATCCATCCTTCTTCTTTACAAAAATTACTGGTGCACCCCAAGGTGAAACACTGTGCCTTATTAGCCCTAAGTCCAGTAACTCTTTCAACTACATTTTCAATTCACAAAGTTTCAGCGCTGGCATCTGATACGGAGTTTTGGAAATTGGTTCTGCACTAGGTTTTAGATCAATAATAAAATCAAGCTCCCTCTCAGGAGGTAACCCTGGTAACTCGTTCGGAAAAACATCCTTAAATTCTGACAATACCAGGTACTGATCCAATGAGGGTCCCTTCCTTTCATTCACTGCTTCTACTACATATAGTTGACACCCTTGTCTTAAGCATCGCTTAACCTTCATAGTTGATATAAAGCATAATGACACATTTCTCCGTACACCTTGGATCTCTACTGGCCTTCCCTCATTGTCGACACAAAGCACCCTCTTTATGAAAAAATATACCAATGCTCGGTGAGTTGCTAACCAATCCATTCCAATGATTAGGTCAAACGCCCCGAGAGAAGTGATGTATACCTTCAACCTGGTAGTACACACTCCTAGGTCTACTATACAATTATCAACGCTAGGTCCTACCGCTTGTTTTTCCCCCAAATCCATCTCGACTTGTTTAAATTCATCGTGCTCGTAGGCTACCAACCCACTCTTTTCTAATACAGATGGTGAAATGAAACTATCTTTCACACCAGAATCAAATAAAATCTTAACATTGATATGATTTAGCATACCTGATGACTCCACCACCGTGGATTGATGTTCGGCCTTGCGATTATTAACCACTGCATAAATCTGGTGGTTGCTACTTTCTCTCCCCATTGGGGATTTTCCTTCTCTATGCATGAATCCTGATTGTAACTCTGGGCAGTCACGCTAGTAATGGGGTCCTCCACATCCCCAATAGGTAACATGAGATTGAACCTACGCATTGTTATGTGACTGTCTCTGAAATGAGTTCCTTCCCCTGGAACACTTGCCCCTACTAGTTGTTCCCTCAGATGGTCGTGGACCTGTCTGCATCGTTGGTGATGAACGATATGCTGCACTCGCTGCCAATGAAATCCCTACAGTTACTGTCCTTGGTGCAACTCTTTTACCATATGGAGGTGGCCTTGAGCCCCCTCCCCTAGGAAATTTCCTCGGGGCCTTCCCTACGATTCCAGGACGATGCAGAAAGGTTGACCTCGTACCTCCATTCAAGTTCATGTGTTCTTCCGTGTAAAGCGCATTTTCCACTGCTTCTGCTACTGAAGATGGTTTTCACATCCGCACCATAGCTCTAATATTAGGGTTTATCCCATATACAAAGATTTCTACCTGTCATTGGTCATTATCTATATACGAAACATATTTGACCAATTCCATAAATCTGATCTCATACTCTTCTACAGTTTTGTTTCCCTGTACTAAGGCATGAAATGCCCCTACCTTTTGTTCCTCATAGTACGCTGGCAGATATTTCCTTCAGAACCTCTCCTCAAAAAATTCCCAAGATACATTGTCTGGGGTAATATGCAGTTGTCTTTCCAGGTTGCCCCACCAGTTTAAGGCACTGTCTCATAACTGAAAAATTGTGATATTTTCCTTTGAGTTGGACACATAGTCCCTTAAGGCAAAACACCTTGTCATGCCTTCCAACCATGCTTCTGCGCGTTCACTGGTGCGACCCCAGGAAAACTCTAGAAGTTTGATCTTCTGCAATTCTCAAGTGATGTCTTTGGGTGGAGGTCCTCCCCCTGAATCCCTTGATGCTTCTGGATTACCCGTTCTAGACGATGGGGGTTCCACTTCGGCCCCTGCTGGTTGTCGCCCCTTTAAAGTCTCATTTATGGCCTCCAACGAGCGCAGTATGAGAGCTAGTTTGGGCGATGGTGGTGGTGGCGCTGGCGGTGTTAGCGGTGCCTGCGACGATGCTCCCCTACCTCGATTCCCTCAAGTCCTAACCATCTTGTATTATTTAACCTGCATCAACCAAAGTTGTTAGGGTGAGTTCAAGGACATTTCAAATTGGTGCTACTCAAACTAGAAACAGGGTTAGGCATAAGTTTTTCTTTACTTGTCTGTAAACAGACATTACTCTCTTTAGGGTGTTAGAACCCTATATAATAGGGAATCAGTATTCTGAATTATATCTATCTATTTCAGGCATTGCTGCCTCATGTTCTAGTTTTCATTATTTTATCCTATTTGATCTCCGTGTCTGGCAACTTCATCAGACAGTTTTATAATATTTACAGCATAAATTTCTACATGAGTGGCATAAGGAAAGTGTGTTTATTCTAAGCTACTTTTTGTTTTACACTTTCACCAATGAAGACAATGCCAAATGTTCGAAGAGACCAAGCAGATAAGAAGGTACCTCACAAGGAGTCTATATATTTTAATTCTTGAAGGCCACACCTTTTGAAGTCATAAATCAAAGATTTGGAATTTATTATTGAGAGCAAATAAAAGGGTTTGAATTCTGCTATCTGGAACTTTGTTTCAGAACAATTTTGAAGAGTTTTCAGCTAAAACTTTGTTGTTAGAAACATAGGTGCAATCAGTATTGGATGAAAAGAATGGTCTTGTTAAACATCTTAAGGACTATGAGTCAGTGAAAGCCAAATTTGAGAATCATAAAACAAGTCTAGAGTGTTGGAAAGTAGAGAAAGAACTTCAATAAAAGACAGATGCACTTGTTGAAACTGAGAGAAAGTTGAAGGAGCAAGATGAGAATTCATTGTTTCAGCTGGTGATATCCCTCTAGGCCAACATTCTAAACTTAACAATAAAGCTGGCCATTTGCTCGATATTTCATCTCATAATGAAAAGGAACTTGTTGATTTAAAGGACAATGTGAAACTGTTAGAAGGTGAACTTAAGTCCAAGACTATTGCACTTGAAGCTTCCCAAAATAATTTGCTGGAAATCAATCATTTAATGACATTGAAAATGTTGAGATGATCGATGAATCTCTTAAGGAAGAGAGCCTGAATTCTAGCATGGATCGGCTTCACAAAGAGTTGGATAAAATGAAAAATGAAAATTTAGCTCCATTTCAACAAGAAAATGATCATATGTATGAGCTTGATGCACAAGACCCCCTCCAGAAAGAAGTGCAGCAGTTTCAAATGGCAAATGAGCAACTAGAGAGCATGTTTCCTAGATTTATAGAGCCTTCAATGGGGGGGAAATGCCATAGAGAGAGTTCTTGCTCTGGAGACAGAACTGGCAGATGCATTGAAGGCAAATAACACACAAAAAAGACAGTTTCAAAGCTCTTTTGTGAAACAACAAGCAGATCAGGCAGCTATGCTTCAGAGCTTCAGAGACATAAAAGAGTCGATTAATGATCTGTTGGAAATGAAGAGGAACACACTAACTTAGATGATCACATGGATATAACTGATGATGATGAAGATGATGGTGTTATTGAAAATGGTGATTTTTTGTAGCCTAAGTCGCAATTCCTTCAAAATGACACAGACCTGCATGTTTTTAAGGGCAATGAGCAGTGCTCAGACCTTGCTGAAATAGCAGATTTGAACAAGTCCTTCCTAGAAAAGTTGTTGAAAGAAGAAAAGCCAGATCAAGCAACTTTACTTGGAGAACTCTTCCTGGCATTGATAGAGTAGGGATTTTAGTGATCTCCCACTGCTCAAAATCATCACCGAGACAGTTGGAGCTGCTATTTTGTTCAATGCCATTGTAGTTATCACGCATGCTTCTTCAGCTCCTCCAGATGGAACCAATGGAACACCTCCTAGTTTTTCTCATATGGTTGAAGGATATGAAATGTGTTTTTCAAACTAAGGATATCAAAATGCGCGCCCAATGTCACCATAAGTAAGCCGGGAGAACTTGCTAAACGATTAAGTATACAGAACAAGAGGAAGGGGAGCAACATTTTGTGCCAATTCAATTACACACCTAAAATGTTGTGCTGCTTTTTTTATTGGTGCTAATGGAATCTGTCGAAATGAGATGTTTAGTGCAGATGTAGCTCAAATGGCAGGTTTTCAAACACAAGTTGATATAAACCAGTGAGTGATGAGTGAATCTGGTCTTATAATCAGCTCGTCACATCCTCAAGCAGTGTCCTATTATGGAGCTCTTGTTGTGCACCCTAGTGTTGATGACAGTAATCAGGGACTGACTTTGGTGCTAGTGAGACACAGGTCCAGGAGAGTAGACATTGGTAAACGTCATTTGAGGAGGCCATTTACAGTTGCTGAGGTCGAGGTTCTTGTACAAGCAGTTGAAAAACTTGGAACAGGAAGGATAAATGGAAAACGCTTGTCCACACTGCAACGATTTCTCCACACCAGCGTAGGGGAGAACCTGTTCCATTGGAGTTGTTGGATAGGGTTATTCATGCAAATTCTTACTAGACAAAATGACAGACCAACCAAATGGTAAATCATAGCCTGTAAGGATGGAGACTCATGTCTTTAGATGTCCCAGTTCATGATCTAGGGACAAGACATTGTAAAACATCAACCATTTCACCACAACTCTGGCCACCTCGCCTATTTAATGGAGGTTGCTGTGTATTATCCTCGCAAACTGATGTTCATAGCTGATTATGGGTTTTTAAGGCCAAATGTTCAAAATTTCTCCAAGTGGCAATTCGTCCAGTGTTCTAACGCCAAGCCACGGGGTAGAGCATCCCAACTTTTCAGGAGCTGAATCCACAAATCTGGCATTTCGATGCATTAATTGGGAAAGAGAGAGTTGATTCTTGGGGCTGGATATTAGCAGAGAACAAGTGGCATTTTCCTTCATAGCATTCGAATTACAGTTGAGCAGCCAACAAGAAAAAGATCATATCCAGAATCCAAGGCAGCAGTTAGACAGAGTTGGCAGAGTATTCGGTTTTGAGGCATATCATTTCGAATGCAGGTGGCAGTCAAGACCCAAATTCTGCCAAAACAAAAGAGGCAGTTCCAAAATTCGAGAGACCTATCGAACTTTCTCAAATTAGTTGTTATTTACATCTTTATTTGATTTTGTTTCTGGGGGACCATCTGTGACATGTGTCAAGATGATTGTAACTGCTTTTCTATTTCTAGAAAGCAGAGTTATGAGCCTGAGTCTGGGAAAGACTGAGAGATTTTTTTATTTATTATTTTTGCAGCTGTAAAAGACAAACAGAGGGTTGTTTTCGAGGGCTGAGAGGAAGGGTTCGACCTGTGGGGTTTCATTTTCGAGAAGTGCAGGATTTTTTCTTTTGGGTTTGACCTGTGTGAGGGGTTTTTTCGACCTCAGAGGGATAAATTTCTTTGCTGGACTGGGGTCCTGGCTTTTCCAAGAGCATTTGCTATAATCTTTAGATGATCAATCAGTAATGGGCATGATTTGTTTTACAGGATTCCTGTGTGGAGATGTTGGTGGTGTTTCTTATCTTTGTTAAGTTTTTCCTATTATCTTTTCGTTTGTTTTCAATTCTTATTATCGGAAGAAGAGTAATAGAAGAAAAAATTATTGTGGAATACTCTGCCTCTGATCTTGTGATAATCTTTCTCCTCTAAAAAGCTAGTTTAGGAATTCTTAGCTTCTCCTTGATTGGTTTTTTTCCTCCCCTAGTTCTTCCTCAAATCGACACCATCAAAACTTAATTCGATCCAACATTTCTGCTACCTTGCCCTGTGTAAAAGCTTTGTCCAGATCTGAGATGTGAATCACTTTTTTAAGCGCAGACCCCATTTTCCCAATGGCCCTCCTTGTTGTCCCAAACTAACCATTTAAAAATCAAAAACTCCATATTTTCATTACTTTCATAGCTAGCCTAAAATCCATCCCTTACAAACCAAGTTAAATCTAAAAGAGAGATCCCTCTTTGAGTCTTGGAGGGCTAGATCCAAGACTTGAAGTGGTTCGAGGTTACCTCTATGATTGCCTCCGCAGCCTTAGGCAAATTACAGAGCGCTAACATAGGGGATTGGCTAGGTTAGGGTTAAAGCGTCTAAGCTTGATTTCTTCGCCTAAGAAAACTATTGACTCCCTTGCCTGGTAGCTATACTAGCCTTGTGCCATACTCGCCAATTCCTCTAGCTTACTTTTCTTGTGTGTATGTCGTCTCCTTCCCACTTGTGATAGTCTAAGTCCTTTAAATTTTTCTCTTACGACTAAACATCCTCCAATGCTTGACTCGTGAGATTTCCTTGGCGTGTTGTACATATGCGTTGAATTGTGTGTCTCAGTGGCTGCAGGTGTGAGTCTTTAAGGATTGTAGAGTGGCTTTCGGCATTGGAACTTAGCGCTTGTGCACTGTGGTTATGTATTGCTTCCTGACTTGTGGTCGTATGATGTAGTGAGCCTGAAGTGATGCATTGAAGCTTAGTGTTTGACTTTGACTGGTGGAATGGAGTGGAGGGACTTGGAACTTGGTTTGATGAGTTGTGTGTATGGTCTCGTGAGCTTGGTGCGTGGATAATCGAAGATTATACTTCGGAATACACTCTGTTACTATTAATCTATTTAAGTATAAGAATTTATTTGTAAAGACTCATGAGGGTGCGTTGGCGTTAGTGCTCTTCTTAAGGCGCTTCGCTTGGTGGGTGGTCTTCGGTTCAAAACCCATGGACCCTCTAATATTTTAATTTACCTTTTAATGTATTTTAACTTTACACTAAATACACAATTAATTTAATTAATTTTTTTTTTTTAAAGATAATTAACTTTAAATTAACTTAATCAACTTTAAATTAATTTAATTAAACTAACCTAAATTAACTTTACACTAAAATAATAAAAAAAAATTAAGCGAACACACGCACAATTTATAAAAGAAATTTAAAATTTAAGAAAATTGAAATAATTTAAAAACAAGTGCGGGCACGCATGGATTCCACGTGCCTGCCTTGCTTCCTCCAGCGTCCTCCTGACCAAAACCTAACCCTACACATATTATCTCTCGATCTCTCTTCCCTTAAAACCTTACATGAACTCTGTCGCCATTCTATTATGCTCTCTCCCTCTCGGCAGGCTCGATGCTCGGCTCTGAGCATTGGTGCTTGGGCGATGGCTTGTGTGTTTTGTCTCTGGCGTTGATCGCTGGTCTTTGGCATTGGTGCCTGCTTCTCTTTTTTTATTTTTTTATTATTATTCACACTATCATGCTCCTCTCCTTCTAACTTGGCGCTTGGTATCGGCTTGGGATTTTGTTTTTTTTATATATCTCAAGTTCCTATTGCACAGGCTCTTCTGGAACCCTTTTTCCCTGCCATCAAGGTTTACAAGAGCTACCCCTATGCTTCAATTCTCTTTTTTTTTTACGCTTTATTTTTTCGTCGTACGAAACCCTAATATAAGCAGATACGTGAGGTTTAATATAATGCAAGCAATTATGCTAGATATTCTCCTCATTTTTCCTGAAATAGTGGAACGGTCGTTTGTTCCTGGTGAAGGGTTTGGCTTGTTTGTTGTGGTTGTGGGATCAATGATAGCTCACATTAGGCATTGGTCCAAGGGCACTGGTTTTGAAAAGGATGCTTGTTGTGGCTCCTCTCCCGGTCATGACATGCAACTTAGCTCGTAAACTTCCTTCCCCTTTTTTGTTTACGAGCATTTGACGGTGTTCCAACAACAACAGTACGGTGAAAATTGGTGGCTCAAGTCATGCATAGGAAAAACACAGGGGGTGATCCCTTCACGCCCATGAAGGAAGCCAAGAATTCAGGTGGGCATGGTAGACCAAGCAGCAAAACCCATTACGAAGCTCTCTGTGTGAGAGAAAATGCCACTTATGCCGAAATCAGAGCACAATACAGGTCTACACTCATTATTCTTCACCCTGATAAAATAATCCCTAAAGCATCTCACATTCCATCTCCCAGTACCAAGATAATTCATGGTCTCCATAACTCAGTTGATGGAGCAGACGAGGGGAATTCTGCTTTTATTATTCAAAAAAAAAAATTGTTTTAATATTATTATTATTTTTTATTTATTGTTTCAATACATATCTTTTATATATATATATTTTATATTGTTATTTATATAGTTGTTTACAAGTTCTTGGCAGAATCGACATATATGTTAGGACACATGTCATTTACATGTCAGGATTTAAATCTCTTAGCACTGCATGTGATTATGATTCTACATTTCAAGGTGAATGATGTTTATAACATGGATTGTTTGATTTCTATACTTGTTATCTTATCGGAATGCTCTTTTTTCTGAATCGGGCCATGGAGAGGTATGGATCTTTGATTTTAGCATCTACTATGGGCACTATATTGTTAATGATATCGTTCTTTCAAACATGGAAATTTATTGTAGAGGCTAAGAATGTGCCCGTGCCTGCAGTTTTTGTTTCTTTGGTGACTCATACAGTGATACCGGAGACAATGATTACATCTCGACATCTATCAAAGGGAATTTTCCTCCTTGTGGCTGAGATTTCATCCACCATATTCCCACAGGATGTGTATCCAATGGAAAACTCATTCCAGACTATATTGTTGAAGGGCTGGGTGTGAAAGATTTGCTGCCACCATATCTAGACCCTAAGCTTCAGGACTCGAACTTAATAATAGGCGTTAGCTTTGATTCTGCGGGAACTGGTTTAGATAACATTACCAGTACAATACAGGAGGTTATACCATTTTGGAAAGAAGTTGAATACTTCAAAGAATATAAAACAAGATTGGTAGGGTTGGTCGGAGATGAACGAGCCAACATGATTTTGAGCGAGGCAATATATTTCATCGTCATTGGTAGAAATGACTTCGATGTCAACTACTATAATTATCCATTTCATTCTACTCACTATACTGTTTCATAGTACATGGATTTTCTCCTGCAGATATACACTTCTTACATCAAGGAGCTATATAGTCTGAATGCACGCAAAATTGGGTTGATTAACCTTCCTCCTTTGGGATGTCTACCTATCAAGAGAAGCAAAGGAGAGTGTGTGTAGGAAATCAACCGGGCTGCATCTAGATTCAATGAAGGGATGAATGCAATGATAGAACATCTAAAATCTGTCCTTCCTAGGTTAAAAATTGTTTCTCTTGATTATCATGCTGTCATTCTAGACTTCATACAAAATCCTGGAAAATTCGATAAACATTTATATATATTTTGGTTATTTATTTATTTGTTTGTTTGTTTATTTGAACTAGTGTTAAAATTCATTTAACACTCACAATATGTATAATATTATATTATTTTCAAAAAAAATTTAAGTGCATATTGTTTTTATATACATATTTGTATATATATAATAATAATAAAAATTGTGTGCTTGTCTTACAGGTTAGGTGGAGTTGGAGCTCAGGTTTTCATCAAATTAAGGGTTTCAGGGTTTCACCATAGCTAAATAGAAGTGTTTGAACCAGGGCTCTGATACCATGTGTAGAGTCCTAACTCTATACAATCCAAAAATTTTCATACAATTAAACATATAATTCCTTTCTCATTGCATATGTAATTCATTGGCCATCGAATAAGCATAAATATTCAACAGAAATTAAAATTTTATCCACAGCATAAGAATTACTTAACAGAATAAATAAATTACCTCTTCCTGATGATAATTCCCTTATTGATCTAGTTGTCTGTTGCTGAAGTTGAAACTGTGTCAAACACTGCCCAAAAATCGAGTTTTCTTTTCCTCCCTGCCAGCTAGGAGCAACCTATCCGGCTCCCTAGCTCCAGGATATCATAAGGATATCCTGCCCCCCGTGCCCAAAACCCCCAACAAACCGGTGCCCCCTGCTTCTGATTCACCCCAAAATCCACCAAAATCAAACTCCTCCTCAAAATGCTTCCTCCTCCTCCCCAAAAGAAGAATGGCCTACCCGTAAGACTCTTCCCCATCATATCCCCCTTCACCGAATCTCCTCTCTTCATTAATTTCCTTATCCCTTTATTTATTATCTTATCCCCTTATATTTATTATCATATCCCCTTATATTTATTATCTTATCCCTATATTTAATATCTTATCCCCATATTTAATGTTTCTTCCCCCCCCCCGTATACGTAAATCTTTAATACATTAAATTATTAACCCCCTTTAATTCTTTATTCAATTAATTGATGAGTCAATTAATAATTAATTAATCATTGATAGATATGGACAAATAATTAATAATAATTAATTAGTTAATTATTATTTAAGAAATAATTATTTTTTAACTAACATATTAGGACAGCCAAATTATCAAATTAATTATAATTAATCATCCCTATGCATATATTTAACCAGGGTTGTTACAATCACCAAGTCTATGAATGAAATATGGCCAATGATACAGATTATGTTTGAGCAAAATGAATTGGTACAAAGAAGTAAACAGGCCATCAAAAAGATTAGATCAGAACTGGGAGAGATGCCCACAAAGGCTAATGAAATCATCATATTCCTGAATTCTAAAACCAGAGAGGAGCTGGAAGATCTAAGAATTGAGGATACAAAGAAGACCATCCTTGAGGTCAAGAGAGTCCTGACCAAGAGAGGACTGATGCTACAGCTAGAAGAAAAGGTTCAGGCTATGGACCTAGGGGTGCAAAGATTTTTCAGCAAGATCGAGGCTTTATAGAAGAAGGGTCTTCCTGGTTTGAAGGTGATAAATGACAAATTGATGACGCTCCCTGATTACAAAAAAAGACTAGCCGATGTGGCTAAGGATAGTTCAAAATTTTCAGGAATCCAAGGTAGTATCACTCGAAAAGCATTCCTAGATGCTCTACAATTGGACATCAGCATACAACATGAGATCCGATACATCTTCATCATCAAGCCAATGTTTTCTAAGTACACAGAGATGGATGAAGTCTACCGAAGGTTACTCAAAGTCAGTGTTCCCAATCATCTTCGATGGGAAGAGCTTTGCAATATGATCGAGTAGTTGATGAGTTGTCCTAGCCCAGTCAGCTATCCAATCAAATGAGGTTGTGCAGAGGCCTCACCAACGGTTCACCTAGAAAACATCATGAAACTTTGACACATCATCAAACAGTTTCCTAGATTTTTGTAGTTTGTTAAGTTAGTTAAGCTAAAAATAGATTTACCACATCTTGATCTTTAATGACAGGATCGTTTGTAATTTTGGGTTATAAATACTTCACTTTTTGAAGTATTGAGAGTTGATCTTTACACCCTGTGAGTTACCAGACTGTAATATTTTTCAAGAGATCTTCCATTAATACAAAGAGGCATTTCCAAAGGATTCTTGCATGTACTCATTGGTGATGTTTTCCTTTATAAGTTAAATGTTATTCTCACTTAGTTATTGCACTGTTTTCCAAATCTAATCTTTGAAAGTAACGGACGTTGCAGGATTTATCTTTGTATACCCTGTTTCTGAATTTAAAATATTTTAGTGTTTCATCTTCTGATTTTATGATAAAGAAATTCTTAACTGCTTCTTTGTTGTAATTGACATTCTCGCCTTTTCTGTTATCCCTCATTTATGCTACTAAAAGAATCCAACGATTGCATTATCTCACCCTATGAAAGGTTTCTTTGTGTTTTGGTTTAGATTTTATTTCATGATACAGACCCCACAGCCCAATGGATTTGTAAAGCTCTCTCATCCAACCCAACAAAAACGACAGCAAATAAAACAAACATATTTTATTTAGCTATCCTAATATTTTAAATTTGAAACATATCTAAATCATACAGAGAGATCCCTCTCTGAAGCTGGTAGGGCTAGATCCTAGCTTCGAAGTGGTTGGATAAAGTTACCTCCTGTAGATTTCTTCTTTTCTGACAACCTCTAGGAAATTTACAGAGCATTAACATAGTGGCGACCATACTGAGGAAGAACTGAACAAATATTAACCTCACATTTTCTTTCCTTGGAAGAAAAGTTTGTTTTTGAAAAATTGGAAATTTGAGAAAGAAGTATTGTTTAGAGGTTGTTAAAATCTTGTAAATATTAATTTTCGGACTCATAAAACTATATATATATATATATATATATATATCAAAAAAGAAATATGGCTCCCAAAAGAGCTTATACTCGATCTCACCCAGACCCAGAACCTACAATAGCAACTGATAATCCAGAACAGTTACTCAGGAAAAAGACCATTGCAGAAGGTTCAGTAAGTCATAATTCCCTTCAGAGGTCCCCTTCTCTTCCAGAGGATCTTGTTTCCCTTCAGGATCTTGACTTTGACATCCTTTTCGAACAAAGCCTGTTTAGAACGAAATCTGATAGCTTTGTGGCTGAAACCGTTCTAGACCCAACCGTCTTGCAACCCCAGACTCCTGAATTTCTATCTCCCACTGCTAAACCTCAAACCACTCACTCTGTTCCAGCTAGCCCCTCATCATCCTCGTCTTCTGTTACCGCCCCACCTATCATCCAGGTTGTCGTCCCGCCCCCTCCACCTATCATGGCAGCTAGATATTCTCCCTTGGTATTGGTCGCACCTCTTCATACTATGCCCCAAGATTATCAAACAAGACTTCCACAGTTCGATGGAACAGGACCCTTGAGTGCACAACAACACGTTGATAAAATGAATGATTATTTTTATCTACAGGAAGTAGATGAGGCTGACGTTCAAATGAGATTGTTTGCGCAAAGTTTGATGGGTGACGTTAAGAAATGGTATAAATGTTTACGTGCTACCTCAGTGCTCGACCTTACCACATTTCAAATAAGTTTTATAGACAGATGGGAGGTAAAGAAAAACCCTCTCCAAATCTTGTCAGAATACGAAAACATCAAAAGAAATCAAGGTGAGACAATACAAGATTACTGCACCCATTTCAATAACCTGTACAATGCAATTCCAACCGATATTAAACCTCCACAAGGTTTGGCATTGATAAAATTCCCTGATGGTTTTGACGCCAATATGCCATATCAATTAAGGGAAAGAAACTCCACCACCCTAGAGGACATGCAGAAAAGTGCAATAAGTGTGGAGGCCAACCTGTTGGCAAAAAGGGCACGACAGAGGATAGAGAGGAGAGTCACAATCAAAGAGGAACCTTCCACATCAACTTCCAATTCCAAATTGGATTCCTTAGCCAGATAAATGGAAATAATGATGGAGAGACTTACTGTATCCAAAAGAAACCCTCCTAGAGAAAACCCACCAGCTCCTTAAATTTGAAATCCTAACTTCAGAAGAAACCCTCCTCAAATCAGGCAGAGAGATCCTAGGGATCAAAGGGAACATAGAGGTCCTAATCAACAGATCAGACCGCCCCTACAAGAAAATTATGCCGATGAAGGAGATGATTTCATTGAAGAACCAGAGGATACACACATAAACCTCATGGGCATTCATGATAACGAAGCAATTTTCCTCACCCAGGAGAAGCAAAAACTTTTTCTTCTTTCTCAAACAAAGGTGAGCGAAGAAGTTCAAGATACCGAACAACAGGCATTTGAAAATGATATTATGGATCTACACCGACAGTACAATCTACAAAGTAAAAAGACAAATGGGAGTTCCTCGAAAAATGTAATTGAAACAAAGAAGACAGTCGAAACCAAGAAATCCCCCGAGCCTTCTATCGAGAGGATCCTTGAAAAATGTAATGCTGAAGATCCAGCAAAAAGAAACCTTACTATTCTGAAAATATCATCACACACTGAGGTTTTGTCAACTAACCCACCAAATACTTATGGCCAGAAGAGTGTGGTGGACAAATCGGATTTGCTGAGCCAAGGAAGAGCACCTACACCTTTCATCCTCGAAGGGGAATTAGCCAAAGTAAAAATTCGCATTCCCCTTTCCGAGTTGATGAGAAAAGAAACTTATCGATCGCAGGTGATCAAAGCACTGAGCATTGAACCTGATATAGGCATGAAGGCCTTAACTGTTGGATCAACGAATCATTCAGATACTATAAACCTTACCGATGATCAACCTGAACTCTTGTTCAGACCTGAAGTGGATGGTCAGACCGATAATGGTGTTGTTGCTCCTTTTTACATCAGCCTTAATATACACGACCTGATTTTGCATAATGCTATGTTAGATTCAAGTGCTTCCCATAATCTGATGCCTAAAGCAGTGATGGAAAAACCGATACTTGAGGTTATCAGACCTTACAAGGACTTACACTCTTTTTACTCCAGTAAAGTTAGATGTATCAGTTTGATCAAGGATCTGTGTATCACCCTGGTTCAGATTCCTGCAACATGCATGGTCATGGATGTTGTGGTTGCAGAAATTCCCCCGAAATATGGTATGTTGTTATCCTGGTCTTGGGGGGCCAAGTTGAAAGGTACTTTGTAGTTGGATATGTTGTATGCCACTGTCCCAGTTTTTGGGCAACAGAGAAGACTATATAGAGAAATGTTGATGAAATACATGGTTAGCAGCCAAGAAAGGCCACATAACTATCCTTTGTACTCTACACATTTTGACCTAGATTGCTTTATCCTATATAACAATGGCGATATGGGAGAACAAATCACTCAGCTGGAAGAAGATACATCTGGTCCGAACGAAGGCCAAGAAATCACTGAGGCAGACAGAAAGAAAAATGTGATAACTGAAGAATTGCGAGCATATTTCTGGAGCATGGACTTTGATGGGGCCATAAGCAAAGAAGGAGCTAGAGCAGGAGTTTGGTTGCACAATCTCAGATACAGGTATTCGGAAAACCATTCTTACAAACTAAATTTTCAATGCACTAACAACATAGCTAAGTACGAAGCTCTGATGCTCGGTCTTAAGCTATTGAAGAAGGTTGGTGCCAAACAAATTATGGTAAGAGGTGATTATGATTTAATAATCAAGCAAATTGAAGGTGAGTATGCAGAAAAACATCCCCGTATTAGAGCTTAAAGGAATGTTGTTCTGGACGCCCTTAAATGTTTAACTGAAGTTGATTTGCAGGTGATGTCTAGGTGACATAATATTTTAGCAGATGGGTTAGCTACGTCAGTAGCCACATGTAAGATACCTTTTCGGTCCACTCACCCTTACATAGTGGAGGTGAAGTGCAGACCAACTATTCCAGACAACATCAGATACTGGCAGGTATTTGGTAATGATGATCAAATTGAAGATTTTCTACAATGTAAAAATGATTTCGAGTGTACAAACATAGACTTAGAAAATGAAGATGAAAATGTAAAAAGACTTGATTTTGGAAATGATAGTGTAAATAAGATAGATTCAGGAGAGTTAGGTGAGGATGAGATAGAAGCTAAAGTTTTTCATTTAAAAAGTAATGTTTTACCTAGGGGTTTAGTTCCTTTAGAAGACCTATTTGATTTTAATGACGTAGCTAAAAAACAAAAATTGAAGCCAGTGGTCAAGAAGTAGAAGATTGTAATATAGGGATAGAAGAGAAACCTAAGATGGTGAAACTTTCCAAATCATTACCCCCTGAGAAGAAACTCAAATACTTTGAGATTTTCAAGAAATATTCAGACGTATTTGCCTGGGGTTGCGAGGATTTGAAAGCTTATGACACCAGCATCATATAACATAGGATTCCAATAAAAGAAGATCAAAAAACTTTCAGACAGAAACTTAGGAGAATCAATCCCAAGCTACTTATCCTGATAGAAAAAGAAATAAAAAAATGTACGATGCTAAAATCATAATCCCGTTACGATTTTCCAAATGGGTTTCAAATTTGGTCCCAACCCGAAAGAAATTCGGAGAAATTAGGCTTTGCATCGATTTCCGAAATCTGAATAAGGTCTCTCTAAAGGACAATTACCCATTGCAAAAATGGACCACATATTACAAAGGGTAGTTAGGTCCAGTTGAATCTCTTTACTGAATGGGTTCTCGGGTTATAATCAGGTCCTCATTCACCTAGATGACCAAGAGAAAACCGCTTTCACAACACCATGGGGTACTTTCATGTATGTGAAAATGCCTTTTGGGTTGATGAATGTTGGGGCCACTTTCCAGAGAGCGATGGACATCACTTTTGTGGAAGAACTTGAAAAATTTATTGTCATCTATCTGGACGATGTAACCGTGTTTTCCCAATTTGATGAAAAGAACGTACGACATCTCAGACGAGTTTTTGAGAAATGAAGGAAATTTGGGATTTCTTTGAATCCTAAGAAGAGCCTTTTTGGATTAGAGGAAGGTAAAATTCTAGGGAACATAATCCCTAAGGACATAATTAAAATAGACCCTAGCAGAATCGAGGCCATTCAGAAATTAGAACACCCAAGAAATATGAAAGAGCTATAGTCGTTTATCGGAAAAATAAACTTTCTACGAAGATTCATACCCAAGCTAGCTGAGCTTCTCAGGAACATCACAAACATGTTAAAAAAATACACAAAAATAAAATGGGACACCAGGCCCAGGTAGTCTTTTGAACAAGTCAAACGCGCACTCAAGCAAGCTCCAGTCTTGTTCAATCCTGGCTTCACCAAAGTTTTTTATCTTTTTTCTTTCGCCTCTTAACATACCATTGCAGCAATATTACTATAGAAAAACAACGAAGGGTATGAACAACCCATAGCCTTTTTCAGTAAAGCTTTAAGAGATGTTGCTTTGAATTATAAAATAATGGAGAAACAAGCTTTTTCCTTGGTGAAAGCCATAAAATATTTTAGAGTATACATTCTCCATTCTCACACCATTTTATATGTTCTGAATGCGGTAGTAAAAGACATTTTAACCCAGGACAATCTGGACGACTGAAGAGGAAAATGGTTTGCTATCATTCTAGAATATGACATAGAGATTAAGCCTACTAAACTGATTAAAGGTCAAGGTCTAGCAAAGTTAATGGCTTAATCAAATTTCCATGCTCTTGACATTAATTTCTTAGCTGCAGTAGATGAACAGGGTGAGCAGGCGTCTCTAAGCATGAGAGAGGTATTTCTCAAATATCCATGGTACGTAGACCTGATATTTGTTTTGCATAATTTACAAGCTCCCCCTGGTCTGACCAAAACTAAAGCTAGTTTTTTGAAATTGAAAGCAGTAAAATTTTGCATTCTAGAAGGCAATCTATATTGGAAAGATCATGGAGGTATTTTGTTAAATTGTCTATTGAAGGATGAAGATGACAAAGTATTGTTGTATTTTCATGCAGGAGACTGTGGTGGTCATCTGAGTCGGAAGACCACAGCTAATAAAATCCTTAGAGCAGGATTCTATTCACCAACGCTATTCACTGATGTGCACCATAAAGTGACTTCGTGTAATAAATGTCAGTTGTTCGAAGGCAAAAGGAAACTTCTTCCTCTACCCCTGAAACCAATCTCCGTTGAAGCCCCTTTCTAGCAATGGGGACTAGACTTCATCGAAGAAATACATGCATCCTGTTTGAGGCAGCACAGGTGGATTCTTACTGCCATAGATTATTTTACAAAATGGATCAAAGTAGTACCAAGCAGGCAAGCCACTAATTCTGTCATTATTAAATTTATTGAAAATAATATCTTGTCCCATTTTGGATGTCCTAGAAAGATTATAACTGACAATGCAACTGCTTTTCGATCTAAGAAACTCATAGATTTCTGCAACTAGTATCATATTGGTTTGGGACATTCCCCAACTTACTATCCTCAGGGAAATGGGCTAGCAGAATCATCAAATAAAACCCTGGTAAACATTATCAAGAAAACTTTGCAAGAAAAAAAAAAGTCGTGGTATAACAAGTTGGGTATCGCACTATGGGCCGACAGACTGACCACCAAAACGTCAATCGGTATGTCACCATTTCAACTGGTCTATGGCATAGAAGCAGCCTTTCCCACTTCCTTAGGAGTTCCTGTCATGAAATTGCTGCAAGACATGCATGCCGAGCCAAACGACTCCCAAAGAAGGATAAACTAGATGATCCATTTGCAGCAGTCCAGGGAAGAAGTATACAACAAGACTCAGGTAGTCCAAGAAATCATTAAGAATATTTTTGACAAAAGAACCAAGGAAGATGATTTCGAGCTAGGTGATTTGGTGTTGATATGGGATTCCCGAAATCAAGACAAGGGGAAGCATGGAAAATTCGACAATCTGTGGAAGGGACCATACATGATTCAAGCATTCAGAGGAAATAACGCCTTCTTTCTCAACAACAGTGATGGGACAGATCTACCAGGAGGACCTGTAAATGGCAGAATGCTAAAGAATTATTCACCGCCTTAGTAGGGACCTGAAGTCACACTTTCCATTGTAGAAACCATTTTCATTTTGCTTGCGAATTTCTGAGTGAATAAATTTGTTCATATGGTTGAAGCCCAAAGAGAAGGCCCTAAGCCACTGAACATTGTCTTCTAATTTTCGAAATAAAACCAATCAAGCAACAAAGGCGACTATGGAGAAAGTTTCAGAACATCAAGAATCAGGATTCTTGGCACTTCACAAGGAGAGTACCATCCCTAGGTGGATCCATTGTTACAACCCTATAATTTATAGGATCAACTGGTGACTGAAATGTTATCTCTTTAGTGTTTTTGTTTGTCAAATGATTTTTCATTCTGCAAATAATTTGAGAAAAGAAAGAAGAAAGAAAAAAGAAAAAGAAAAAGAAAAAGAAAAGAAAAGAAAAAGAAAGAAAAAGAATAAAAGAGGGCATAAAAGAAATTCAATAGAGCCCCATGCAATAATAATGAATTGGTCCATACCTTTCAAGCATGGCCAAGTTCTTTTAAATTGATGTTGTTAGGAGTAGTGAAAAGGCTTGGCTAAACTGTTTAATCTTAGCCAAGTGATCTAAGTTAGTTAGTGAATAAATTTGACCAGACTGCCTAATCTTGGTCAGATAGCCCCAGGGTAGAGTAATTTCTTGGTCCAACAGTTTAATCTGGGTTAATTGTCATAGGTTATTAAGTTAGAACATAGGTAGTTTTCTTTATTTTAATAAAACCATCTCAATGATCAATGTTGGACCATGTCTTGGATGCTTAAAAGGTTGGTTGTCTAACCCCTTAGTGATATAAACATGTGAAAGCTTGGGAAAACCCATGATATGCACTTATCCTAAGTTTTTCTGGGTGCATATGCCTTCGTGCTCACGATTATGCACAACTCATGTATGAACATCTTAGATGTTCACGCCCAGATGTACAGTGGACAAGTCTTTCCAGACCCCCCCGACCATTCTACCTTTAATGGTGGGGGTGGGTTCTGGAATCGGAGATAATGTATGCGTGCATCTGGATGGCCCAATTTTTAGCGCCTAGATCTATGGTCTATATTGGATTCTGGACCCCCCCGTCTGTTCTTA
>JZKD02S1676866.1:181895-192521 GCA_000966675.3 Picea glauca
GATCTGCGGTAGAAAGGAAAGCTCGTAGATCAACGAATCAAGGTATTTTTCGGACCCCCCCCCGACCGATCCACCTTTAATGGTGAGGGGGGTTCCGGAATGGAATTTTTCTCTGGCAGGCCCCCTATCTATACATGGCATGAATCCATTGGTCTTAAATCCCATCGCCTATTACTATCTGACATCCCTCGTCACCTCATGACATCATTATCCACATTTTTCGTAAGAGTCACATCTCGTAACTACGTCAGTCCTTCTCCCTCATTCACCCATGGAAAGTCCCTTCACCATGGTATTTTCCCCCAATCAATAACCGCCACATCACTCAACCATATGCTTCAGTCATTGTCACCTACCATCTCACACTCTAAATGACCCGTTGGCCATTTGTTACTGTCTAACTTATCCGTTAACCAACTGACCTATCTCTCGCCCCTAACGAATACCCGTTTACTCAAAACTACCCTCACCCTTTGTTTCTTCACCATTTACCCACTCATCGCACCAGAGAATTTACCCCATTTTCCTCTCTGCTACAGTCAGTCACCCACATCTACAGTCATCCCCACTAACTTTTGTTTTATTTGTAGGTATTGTTATAGTAATGGCGCCAAAGTCAAAGAGAATAGAAGGTGAGGAGAATCCATTTCTCCCACCTCCTGTCGACCTCAACAGGATCCCTCTAGCCGACAAAGACTACTTAATTGCAGACACAAAAATTAATTTTGACTTCGCAGACCTAGTATCATGGCTTAAAGAAAATGGTAGACCCTAGGAAGTAACAACATGGACTTCTCTGCTTAGGCATAACTCAACGGAATTTAGTTTCAAGCAGTTCATCGAGCAGTTCTGCCACCCAGTGGTGAGTATGCTCAGTGGCAGACTCGAACCCAGAATTAATGATAAAGTTCAGAGGATCCTACATCTCTCGGACCTTACAAAGACTGGTGATTGGTACCTGTACCAAAATCACACTAAGATCAGAGTCTATGGGTGCAAGTTGGCCCCATATAAACTACCCAAGTACTTACCTATTAGAATTTTTGCCCTGTAATACATAATGCAGATGATAAACTCAGACGATATACATTTTGTGTCTTTGAAGAAGAAGAAACAACTCATAATCAAAGGGCAGATTGGGTCTTTCATCTGCAACAGTCGAGGCGTTAGGGAGGAAGTAGACAGATTGTTGAAAGAAATGAAATTATTTGTTAGTTTCACATGGCACTATGATCTGTGTGGGATAATTTCTGAGATGAGAATAAAAAATAAGAATATCTCGTATGTTCATATATCTAGGCCTGAGGTAGAAACATTTGCCAACCAGACAGAATGGGAGCCAAATACTTTGGTTGAGACAGAACAACAGGACCCCCTGGTCACTGTATCACAGATGACCACACCACACGCCCCTAAGGAGAAGAGGCCTAGGAAGGATCTATCACCTCCTGTCACTGAAGTATCATCTGAAGAGTTTTGACTACATACCAAGAGGCCAAAAGCCAGTCCGAATCCTGACCCACCTGGAGAAAATGCAATTTCATCCACTACAATGATGGAGGTTGATCAGTCGCTCCTCAGTACAAGAAACAAGCAGATCATAACCTCAGTATCGCCAAATAAGCCCACAGATACTCCACTAGTCAACCATCCAGGCAAGACAGGACCGAAGCTAAGTATTTTTTAGAAATACGATTTGATCAAGAAAAAGAATCAGACTCTCACCAGTAGCACATACGCCTAGTTCTGGAAGAAGACGTCGACTGCACAACACAGACTGCTATCAACATTCAACACTGAGAAGGGCAGAATGCACACGGCATTTCTCCAAGCACAAGTACCAGACCCAAAGGTAACCACCGATTACAAAAGAGAAACTTTTGAATTCCAGAATAAGGACGTGCATTCAACTGATCAAATGGATCTGCACAGGCAAACTGGAGAAACGGTTTTCTCCACATTGGCACATGCTTCCACTGCTACCTCCAGTTTACAAGTGTCTCTGAATAATGTCCATACATAGTTGAAGTTGCAGAAAATATCATCCTTTGCGAAAGATAACAGGATTAAGACATTGGAGGAACTGGTCCTTAAGATCGGATATGATCCCTTGAATCTGAAAGCAGTCGAGGAGATGATCAAGAAGAAAAATGCCAACATAACATCTCTGAGGAAACAATTGAAGCTTCCACCAATAGTAGACTCTCATGAAAAGGAAATAGCAGAGACAAAAGGAGAAAAATATGAGATGCTTAAATTGATCATGTAGCAGAATGCACAATTGAAGGAAATGGAAGTTGAACTGGAGAAACTAATGAAGGAGAAAGAGCAGTCAAAACCCATGGAAGTCATTCCATTGAGTGCAGTTCCACTTTTAGGAGTGAGCACAGCGTCACTAGCAGAAATTCCATCGATAAATCCATTGATGTCCCTGGAAAAGACTGTTGAATTGGCTAAATCTATGGAAGAGATGAATCTGCAGGAAATAGAGATTAACATGCCTAAAAAGGAGATTAAGAACCTCCAGGAACTCAAATCTTCTTACCAAACCAGCTACGCCAAGGAAAAACAAGTGTCAAACCAGCTCAAACAAGAGTTACAATAGCTTCGGAAGCAAACAGTGGCGGGCAAAACACTGGCCAAAGTCAAAGAGAGTGTCTAGACAGACATCGCCAAGTCTATGAATGAAATATGTCCAATGATACAGATTATGTTTGAGAAAAATGAATTGGTACAAAGAAGTAAATAGGCCATCGAGAATATTAGATCAGAACTGGGAGAGATTCCCACAGAGGCTAATGAAATCATCAAATTCCTAAATTCTAAAACTAGAGAGGAGCTGGAAGATCTGATAATTGATGATAGAATGGAGACCATCCTTGAGGTCAAGAGAGTCCTAATCAAGAGAGGACTAATGCTACATCTAGAAGAAAAGGTTCAGGCTATGGACCTAGGGGTGCAAATTTTTTTCAGCAAGATTGAGGATTTACAGAAGAAGGGTCTTCCTGGTTTGAAGGTGATAAATGACAAATTGATGACGCTCCACGATTACAAAAAGAGACTAGCTGATGTGGCTAAGGATAGTTCAAAATTTTCAGGAATACAAGGTAGTATCACTGGAAAAGAATTCCTAGATGCTCTACAGTTGGACACCAGCATACAGCATGAGATCTGCTACATCTTCATCATCAAGCCAGCTTTTTCCAAGTACACAGAGATGGATGAAGTCTACCGAAGGTTACTCAAAGTCAGTGTTCCCAGTCATCTTCGATGGGAAGAGATTTGCAATCTGATCGAGTAGTCGATGAGTTGTCCCAGCCCAGTCATCTATCCAGTCAGACGAGGTCATGTAGAGGCCTCACCGACGGTTCACCCAGAAAACAACATGAAACTTCGACACATCATCAAATAGTTTCCTATATTTTTGTAGTTTGTTAAGTTAGTTAAGCTAAAAATAGATTTACCACATCCTGATCTTTAATGATAGGATCGTTTGTAATTTTGGGTTATAAATACTTCACTTTTCGAAGTATTGAGGGTTGATCTTTACGCCCTGCAAGTTACCAGACTATAATATTTTTCAAGAGATCTTCCATTAATACAAAGAGGCATTTCCACAGGATTCTTGTGTGTACTCATTGGTGATGTTTTCCTTTATAGGTTAAATGTTATTCTCGCTTAGATATTGCACTGTTTTCCAAATCTAATCTTTGAAAGTAACGGATGTTGTAGGATTTATCTTTCTATACCCTGTTTCTGACTTTAAAAGATTTTAGTGTTTCATCTTCTGATTTTACGATAAAGAAATTATTAACTGCTTCTTTGTTGTACTTGACATTCTCGCATTTTCTGCTATCCCTCATTTATGTTGGTAAAAGAATCGAACGATTTCATTATCTTGCCCTGTGAAAGGTTTCTTTGTGTTTTGGTTTAGATTTTATTTCATGATACGGACCCCACAGCCCAATGGATGTGTAAAGATCTCTCAGCCAACCCAAGGAAAACGACAACAAACAAAACAAACATATTTTATTTACCTAGACTAATATTTTAAATTTGAAACACATCTAAATCATATAGAGACATCCCTCTCTGAAGTTGGTAGGGATAGATCCCAGCTTCGAAGTGGTTGGATAAAGTTACCTCCTGTAGATTTCTTCTTTTTTGAGAACCTCTAGGAAATTTACAGAGTGTTAACAAGTTCCTTTCCATACACAGAACCTCCTTTATATATCTTATAGAACCGTTAATATGAATATTTTCAAGCTTAAGCTGAGAATGGTAAATCGTAGGATGTATAGTCTGTACAAGCGAATACTACTTCTACACATACTCGAAATTTGTTCATGGGTTTCAGGCCCTTTTAAAAAAACTCAAAAATAAAACAAAACAGATCGTATGTATAATCCTAATAGAGAGAAAGAAACACTCTACCCGGAACTTCATTGGAAACAAAGTGTCAATGCTCAGAAGTTTTACCTGTATTATTTCGAGGCACACCAATTCGTAGTGTCACCATGGCTCGATTGTTTCGTTCCTTGGTTCTACAGAGTAAATAGGGTACAATAAATGGTGTTTGCAGAAGAAAATCTAATGAAAATAGTGTAGGGAGATATGATGCAATTGACCTTATGGTTTCTTGAGCCCATCGCTCGTAGTGGAAGAGTTACAGAGTATGCATCTCACGTTTTCCATGTGAAATATGTGAAGTGGATAGCCTGCATTGGTTAGGTCCTTGAAGTGTCAGAACTTGTGGGTACATGGTAGGTAGACCTAGAATGATGGGAATGGATACACCTTTAATATGTCTTAAAGAACAACATCGAATGCATTAACTTCCTAGTGAAGTTATGATGGTCATCATGGATGATTTTAGGGGCTAAATTTCGCTCATGGGCTAATTTTCCATGGTTTTTCCCAAAAAACGATTCACTATTTTAAAAATGATTCACCCAAATTCTATAGGATAAAATGATTTTACCTTAAAAATCACCAATATTTTATACAAAATATACAAAATCCTTAGAAATTTGAATATTTTTACAAAAATATCACCAAACATTTTATAGTTGGCATATGAAGGATTACTAATATTCGCCAAGGTTTCTACATTTTAAAATAAATTTCCATCCTTAAAATCATCCCTGATGGTCATCCTCTTAGAGATTTAAGAGCCACCCTATCTGTTGCATCGTTGGGTATTGTAAACATACAAAATTTTGTGAGGTATGGGTCCTCACATCAGATTGGAATAATCCTAGTACTAACTACTATTTTCTCAATATGGTGTTCCTTAAAACATGACCTTGAAACGAATCCTTAGGATGAATTTTGTTAATTTTACAATTAATTGAATATGGAAAAAACCTTTATGTACTACAAGAATAGTATAAGAATTATATGAGAAGATATCATTGATTGGTTAGAGTATTATTCCTCTTATGGATAGTTTGATTAACACAGTTTTTAGAAGTTAAATCAAAGTAATGTGTTGGATAATGAATTGATCAAAAAATGTTGTTCAGGTCTATGTTGTCATCTAACAATAAGACTATAGTTGTTCCGCTTTAAAAAAAAAAAAAAAAAATAGCAAATTTTTTGGTTCATTACAAAGATGTTGAGTCTTCAAAACATACTATTTTTGTCACTTTCCTCTCACAAATTCCCTCTAAAATCTATACCTATGAACCAACTTATATCCTATTTTATCCTTTTCTACCATAAATATCTTGATTGGCTACAAAACTTGTGTATTAAAGGGTATTAGAGGTAAATCATCCATTCTATGCTCATTTCTATTCTTCCTTATGAAATTTGATTTAATTAGTTATTACTTTTAATGAGTCTCTATCGAATCTATGATTTTGTAGCAACTCAAATACATTTCTATAGCCACTAAACTATTTTTGGAGTTGAATCATTGTTCTATAGGGTTACACACACTCTAGGATTGAACTCCGACTTGTAGAAGATGTCAAATAAGTTCCTAAAGGTCATCCACCTATCATTTTAGGTCAAGAATTCTCCATATCAACAAAGAAATCAAGGCGAACCTACAATCAACATATGAACAAGTGGAAAATTACGCAAGTTGGGTCTTCCTCAAATCAACATGAAATATGAAGAGATCACGTGAGAGAAATCCATGCCTCATGTCATGAATTTTTTAGGCACCAGATCTATTATAATTTCAAAAAAGAGAAATACTACATAAAATAACACTGGAATAACAACAAAAAATGGAAATATTGAAGAGAATAATAGTGGAACAATGAATTACATGGAACCACAACACCAAAATAATACCTTTATTAATAGGAAATAATATTCACTTGCCTCTTCGAGGGGGAAACCTCTAGCATAGAAGAGCTCTATTACAATAATTCTCAAGACAAAAATTTCCATGCCCTCGAATCCTATTTATACTAAATCTATCTACCACAAGAACGATCTAGAGGAATATCTTGTAGAAGCAAACTCTTCTATTAGGTATTCTTACATTTGAATTATTCTTCCTTATTACTAGGGTTTATTAATATTGGCCTTTATTACAAGTAAAATATATTATTCTACCTACATGAGGGGTTAGGGAGGTTAGGTCCCTAACATGCCCTCCCCCTTAAAAACAGTCTTGTCCTCAAGGATTGAGATGAGGAAATTGTTGCATAATGGTAGTTGGCTCCCAAGTGGCATCTGCTGGAGTTGTATCTTTCCATTGTACAAACAGTTCCTTGATGTTGTGGTGATGAAGATGATTCTCACGCTATTCCAATACTTATTGCGTTTGAAACCAAATGGATCCTTCTTCATCCATCTTAGGGAGACTATTTTGAGTTTGGCACTTAGTTCCAATTTCCTTCTTTAAGCATGAGACATGAAAAATAGGATGGAGCTTGCAATAAATTGGAAAACCTATCTGGAAAAGCTAACTGGTAGGAAACCGATCAATAATAGCCTCTTGAACTATAAGAGTTTGGTCAACCGCTTGAAATTTCGAGACACCGAGAATGTATGAGAGAACTGAAGGTGGATTTTTTCCATATATTGCTTCAAAAGGAGTCATGCATGTAGTTGTATGTTAATATTTTTTGTACCAACATTCAACTAGTGGTAACCATTGAGCCCATTGATTTTTCTTCTCAGATGAAAAACACCTCAAATATTTTTCCAAATACTTGTTGACAATGTCAGTTTGGTCATCAGTCTGAGCATGATAGGTTGTGCCGAGATGCAATTAGGTTCTTTGTAGCCTGAACATTTCTTTCCAAAAATTGTTGGTGAAAATGGGATCTCTACAAGAGATAATAGAATGTGTCATTCCATGAATATTGAAGATTTGATCCATGAAAACTTGATCCATGGTGGATGTGGTAAATGGGTGTTGAAGAGCATAGAAATGAGCATATTTGCAAAGACAATAAACTACTACCATGATGACTAACTTATTTCCCAATTTGTTGATGTTTTGGTAGTTGTAGGAGGATCTTTCCCTTATATATGACCTTTATTATATGCTGAGAATATTCTGGAAGCAAGAGATTGTTGGTAAATATTTAACAGACAGTGAATGGAAAATATTTAATAGACAACGAATGCTTGTCATTGATGGAAAGTATAACAATGAAGATGGCATGAGTACAGGAAGTTTGTAACAGATAGGCAAACAGAAGATAAGTTCAGGAAGATCGAATGATCGAAGGAAACTCAAAATTGATCGAATGATCGAAGGCCCATAAAGTTTGAGAAGCATTTCTGATCGTTGGATCCCATTCAAAATTCCCAAAAGAACGAGGGTCGTCAGATCTGAATGTAGACAAGAAGAGCGTTGAAGAGGAGGACAGATCTCAGACGTTAGATCCAAGCGCAAGACCCGATCATTGTTGGATCAAGGAGAACCTGCATGCTTTTTAAAGTACAAGGACAAGCGGGCGTACAAAATTCCAAAAGAAGGAGGACCATCCATTTACAGGCAAGACACGTGGACACAGATCAACATTTCGTTGATTGGAAATTCAACAGAATGAAATGCTCCAACTTTTCAACTCGCAAAATCGTGATTTAATCTGAGCCGTTAGATTAAGGTTGAATCTGGACCGTTGATTCCAATCCATGTCGGATTTTCGGGGATCGAGAGTTGGAGATGTCAAGTAATATCAATCACAAGAATCCCTAAATCACAACCTAATCTGATTCGTTAGATCAAGGTTTGATCTGGACCATTGATCCCATTCCATTTCGAAGTTTCGAAAATTGAAAGATGGAGAAGTCAAAAACTCTCAACATTAGGAGTCCCAAAGTTTCGAAATGCGAAATCCCGAAACAAGACACCTCAAAAAACCTAATAACACGTGGCACAACGAGGCAATGACAAGTGTCAAGCTGATTCAACATTTCAGGCACATATAGGTCACAAATCAGAGTGACACATGGAAATTATTTAACACATGTCAATCCATGTGTGACATCAGCAGGTTTACACCACTTCGGAGTTTCGGAAATCGGGAGATGTAGATGTCAAGAAACTCTCAGCATCAGGAGTCCCGAAATGCCAAATTGCGAAACGCCGAAATCCCGTCAACCATCCATCTCTGGGGGTTATGTGGACCATTGATCCGACTCCCTTTCGGAGTTTCACGGATCGGAAATTGGAAGCATCAAAAACACTGAACTTCAAGAATTTCAAAATCACGATATGCGAAATCGCGATTCAATTGCAGATTGTTAAATCAAGATCAGATCTGGAACGTTGATCTAATTTCATATCAGAGTTTCATGAATTGCAACATGGAAAGGAAAGAAAACAATGCAACAAGAATGTCGAAATCACGATATGCGAAATCGTGATTCAATTGTAGTCGTTGAATCAAGATCAGATCTAGACCATTGATCCAACTCCATATCGGAGTTTCGCGAATCGCGATAGGGAGAGACAAGAAAACAATGCAACAAGAATGCCGAAATCGTGATATGCAAAATCGCGATTCAATCGCAGTCATTGAATCAAGATCAGGTCTGAACCGTTGATCCAATTTCATATCGGAGTTTCATGAATCGTGACATGGAGAGACAAGAAAACAATGCAACAAGAAATGCGAAATCGTGAAATGATCTGAACTGTCAGATCAAGTGTTGATCGGAGGGTTACTATTCTCTCTCATAGTTAACTCCTTAGTTACGAATCTGTTAGTGAAACGGACTCATGATTGTTGATCAGTTGGCGTTTCAGTTGCTTGGACAGTGGTCTTTCTTGTGTCGAAGGAGAAACAAAGTGGAACTGTTGTGGGGGTGTGTATAAAGGAAAATGAGATATACTGGGTGTGGTTGGTTGTTCTGTATGAAAAATGAATGAAACTGTAAGAAAGTGAAAATTATAGAATGTGCAGTGTGAGATGGAGCATAAGCACAGTGTGAGATGAAAATCAGTGAAGAGTAACAGATGATGAAGAAAACTTGAAGTAGAGCAGAATGACAGAACAAGTTAATGCAGAGCAAGCCTGCTGAACAGACAGAGGAAGAAAAGAATTGCATAGAAGAAGACCATATTTACAGAACAAAGAAATATCGGTAAGAATTGATTTACCTGTGTAGTTGATTGTTTATTTCTTCATTCATATTCTAGGGAGGTTGGGAGGTGCTGGGGAGGACTGTTGTCCTTAGAGGTTCAAGTGAGAACTTGAACATAGGAAGTTGTAGCTTCCATCTAGTTGCAGCCAGAGAAACCAGGGTGGCAGGGTGGTGCAAGGGAGAACAAGTGTTCTCTGTTATACAGGTTGGAGCCTGTGTAACTGGAAGTTGGTGCTTCCATCCAGTTGGTGCTGGAACATTGAGGGAGTTGGTGCTTCCTTCTAGTGGGTGCTAGAGAAACTAGAGAGTTGGTGCTCTCAAACAAGTTGCAGCTTGTAAAATAGAGGTAGTAGCCTCATATTGAGTTGGTGCTCAATTATAGATGATGTACAGAACTTAAAAGACTGCCTATCATTTTGAAGAAGAAGAGGTTTTCTCCCTTTATGGGTTTCCTTGTGAAAAATCTGTCTTTGTGCATACCTTATGTGTGACTGATGCTCTTTACTTTTACTATCCATAGGTTGTATATTGTTGATGATCACTTGAAGAAAGATTAATAATTTTTTAATAGACTTAAAAAATTTTAAGCTCAATTACAACTGATTCACCCCCCCCCTCTCAGTTGTCTTAGTAATTTAAACAATTGGTATCAGAGCAAGTTCCTTTTTTTCAAAGGTATATCTGTAAGCTTAAACATGACAAGTCATGAAGGGACTTGAGCCTCTAATCCCCCTCTGTTTGATGGAACAAATTTTTCCTTTTGGAAGATTAGAATGAGAACATACTTAATGGCCTTGGGTGCTGATGTTTGGGATGTAGTAGAGACTAGATATACAAAGCCTGTTGTGCTAGCCTCCAAGGATGATAAGATAGAGTTTAGTTTCAATGCTAAGGGGATGAATTCTATCTTGAATGGACTTGTTGAAGCTAAGTTTATAAAGGTGATGCATCTTGATACTGCCAAAGAAATGTGGGATAAACTTATTAGTAGTTATGAAGGAAATGAGAAAGTAAAAGATGCCAAACTTCAAACATACAGATTGAAATTTGAACAACTAAAGA
>JZKD02S1676868.1:7992-21999 GCA_000966675.3 Picea glauca
CCCTCTTTCCTCAAATAATTATTTTCTTTAAATTATTAAATTACTCATTTCCCTCACCCACCTAGAGTTGCTCCTAAATTTCCTCCTAGGTGTTCCTAGATCCCCTTACATGTTTCAAATAATTTCCCTAAAAATGAAGTTGCTAAATTAGCTCAAATTAGAAGGTTCTTAGTTGCAAATTCTTTATTATGTTGACCTCACTTTTAACCATAAGTTCCCAACTTTCGTTAATTATGTTTCCCCCATTACTTAGTTTCCTAATTCTTGTTATTCCCTTCTTTCCCCTTTTATTAGAGCCAAAATGGCAGTTGCGCTATTTACCATTTTCCCTTTATTATTAACTTAAAATATTTTTAATACTTTCACAAGTTAAATAATTTATTTCCTCTTTACGATTTAAAACCCCAGATTTTAATTCAACTATTCCTATCTTCATTTTACCCTCTAAATTAGAAGACTAAAATTATTACTTAAGTGGGTTTTAGTTTATATCTTTATTTTTATTTTTTTAGGGTCTTTTTCTTAAGGCTTAACAAAATTTTACCCTAGAAAAGTTTTAGACTTAGGTTTAGATTTTGAACTGGGCGACAATTATTTAGGGAAGTTGTTTTAAGAATTTATTAATGTGTTAAATGTATTAGGTCCATCTAGGTTTGTTCCTTCATCAACATCAACGCGACGTGCCCTTCAGGACGCACCACGTGCTCCAAGGGTGCCACTAGCCAACTTATGTTTCTTTTGCACGACGTGCCCTTCAGAATGCACCACGTGCTCCAAGGGTGCCACTCGCCAACTTGTGTTTCTTTAATGCAATGTGCCCTTCAGGATGCACCATGTGCTCCAAGGGTGCCACTCGGCAACTTGACTGATTGGTAGACATCTATAACCCCTGGAGTCAACACTCCGCCAGGTGAGCTTGTGGGAGACTAAGGGATTTAAGGAATAAGTCCGTCTCCTTATTGTGCACCCCTTAGAATCATTGTGAGAGAATGTCGCAGTCTACCCTCATGGCATTGTGGATCCTCTCAAACTAGGTAATCGTTAACCTACAGTTTGATCCACGGCGGGAGTGCTAGTAGGTTGTGGCAGGGCTACTGTCCACACCTCTCCCTCAACCTCTCTGGTAATCGTGTGTGTTTCCCCTTTACTCCATATGTGAGTCTGGTCGACAAGCTATCGTCAGCCTGCATCATCAAAAATCATGCCAAAACATGTCCACATCATATCATCAAATAAATGAAATATCACAGTAAATAAATCAACCCAAATAGCACACTCCCTGACTCAATCTAGAGTCCAAGGGGTTCCACTGATGCCTCTTCATCCTCAAGGTCCAAAACCCTACACACTCAATAAAACTAAGTCAATAGCACCTGTCTATGTAAAGCAGTAAAACATCATGTCATCCATCATAATGCATCATAATCAAGGATAAATGTTTTAACATCATAAAATTCCAGATCACTTGCAAGAAAATGTCCTCAAAGAATAATTTTTCTTAGTGCGCTAGAGCGGGATGTTACAAACAATGTGACCGAAAAAAAAATCCATCCAGTTAATATGGTACATGATAGTCGACGCCGTCGTCACGGTACCATTTGATTTGACATCTAAAGGTTTGAATGAAAAAAAATTGGCCAAAAAGAGGTTTCTTTTGGCCGAAACAATTATTATTTCAGCCAAAACATTATCACTGGGAATTTTGGAGACCCGATTCTCACAAAAGTGTTACCCACCTTTATGATTTTACCGACCAAACTTCCATTAACTCATTGAATTCTTCATTATCTTCCCATAAATTATGTAGGAATGTCTTGTTCAAGGATACTACAAGTTCCTAAAGGTGATATCAGATGTATATGTCTTATGGTTTCAAAGATGTTATCTGAACTCTATATTCATTCATTATAGTAGATGTGTCTTCATCAAGATGAATGAAAATTCATATCACAACATCATTGTATGGGAAGAGAATTAGGCAAGTGGCTATGGCATGTATCCCTCTTTTCCTAATGTTGTGGTAAGCTTTGAGGTATTCATCTTTACGAAGTAAATATTCATTGTTGAAAATTTTGTATATTTCATCCCACCACAGAAAATGCTCCCTTCCATTGAAGTAGTTCATTTCAGACATTAGAGTTTGATCTAGTGTTTTGACGGGCACTTAAATGTTCATCATATAACTTTTCCTCTTCTAGTTAGTGGTCATGACATATTTTTTCTCTGAGCTTCTACAATACAAAATATCGTAATAAGTTTTTTGGGGTATTAATATCGAAATAGACGATCGAAAACATATTATATATGTACTTGCTAATTTGGAATTCCACAAATTCTTTAGATTATCTTGATGATACAGTATGCATAACTCTCTTAGAATTATAAAATATGAACAATACATTCAATTAGGATTTGAATTAGGTTTTATGCATTCAAATTTTAACTCAATCTTTTGCAATTAATACATAAATGGGTTACAAGCTATACAAAAGAGGAGAATTACAACCTCATTGATTCTTTTAAAACCATGTTTTCTATAAGCTTCTGTTATTGGATGCACAACTTCGGAATAGCATTGTCTAGAGGTTTGAAATGTTCTCTGATAATGAGATTGGGAGGGATCTATTGGAAAGGCTCTATCTGGATGTTTTTCATCTCACATGTCTTTCAATGGAGATTCGTGAAGAAATATTCTCTGCTTTCATTGGAAATCACTCTAGTAATGAATATGTGTGTGTGTGTGTGTGTGTGTGTGTGTGTGTGTAAGTTGTGTTCATTTGGCGTGTGCAAACTTTTTAGTAAGACCAATCTTAAACACTTATTAATTAATCAACCTAAATCCATCTTGTCACGATGGGTCTTCGAAGAGGGGCATGTCGAGAGGTAAATCCTGATAGGATATCTTCCGAAAGTACTATTGTAGAGTATCTATCGGGAAGTTGAGCCTTCAAGAAAGGCTTCTCATGAAAGGATTTTCAAATTTTCAAGTATTTGGGAGCTTAGGATTTAAGAAGAAACTTCGTTTTGGATCACCTAATACAATTTTTTTTTTCCATAAAGTAATTTTATGATGATCTTTTGGGATGCAACATTTTAGATTAGTGAGGATTCATAAATTAATGGTTTTGGAGAGGAAGGTCTTTGGAAAGGAACTAGAGTGCATGGTTTCTTACTGTTCCAATGGGGATTCCCTGAAGGAATATTTTTTGTATTGAAACTGTGTTTCTATGAAAATGCGTTATATGTGGGGATAATTAAATGCTTTTATAATTCTAAGTTGACCAATGAGCTATGAAACTTTTTATAATTATAGAAAAATAATGTGAACGATTATCCAATGGTAATAGACATGTGCTCGTGACTCCTACTTTCTCACATTGGTTCCTTTGGGACAATCATCTCTTGAAACAAACTCATGGTGCAAAGAAATTACATTATAGTGGAGGCCTTTTATATTGGTAATAGTTCATCAGAGAAAAATGATCCAGGTGGATATTGGTGGTCACCCACCTATTCCAACAAGTTACTCTTGACAATTTTACTTCAACACGTCCTTTTGTACTTCTTTGTAATTGTCGGTTCTACACTTCTGGGGTTGTCTGAATCCATACACATATTCTAGGTGGACATTGGTGGCCACCCACCTAATCCAACTAGATTATTTTGGAATTTTTCATGTCAGTATATCTTTTTGTACTTCCAGTGTTGTTTTGGGGCCCTAAATAGTGTTTTTTTGGCTTGCCATGGTAAAACTGCACACAAATTCAGAGTTCGACGAAATAATGTGTAGTTATCAAAAATTCATTTCCAACAATCTATCATGCAGCTAAACAGAGGTCGTATTCAAAATTTATGACCCCAAGAAGTTGAGGTACCAACTTACCCATCGAGGCCCACATAAATTTTGGTATTTCATCTCCTAGGGTTATGTTTTTGGATGTATATGATTTTGGATTTCATGACTAATGTTAAAAGGGCATCTGGAGCCTCATTGTAATCATTCTTCTTAGACAGATGCATGTAGCAGGCACATCTCTTCTCAGAGATAATTTACACCATTCGAGCAAGTTGTTTCAATTCTGTAGTTTTACAGTTTCATCCTATTTTTTTTTTCAATAGAATTTATTGTTCACT
Source organism: Picea glauca (assembly GCA_000966675.3). Classification (NCBI taxonomy): domain Eukaryota; kingdom Viridiplantae; phylum Streptophyta; class Pinopsida; order Pinales; family Pinaceae; genus Picea; species Picea glauca. The sequence goes on from JZKD02S1676868.1 coordinate 12,127, forward strand.
GGATATCATCTCTGTGTTATTATATTCAATCTGTTATCTATTTTGTTCTGCTCATAAATCTGTATTAGTGATCCATATTTATGAGTGTAACTCTACTCATAAATCTAGATCAGTGATCTAGATTTATGATCAAAACGAAATGAATAATAGAATGAATACAATAAAAAATAGATACAGTGAACAACAACATATATCTATTGAACAATAACTTCTATTGAATAAATAAAATAGGTTGAAACTGTAAAAATGTAGAACTGAAACAACTTGCTTGAATGGTGGTCACTATCTCTGAGAATAGATGTGGTTTCTACATGCATCCTTCTGAGAAGAATAAACACAATGAGGCTCCAAAGGAAATTTTAAAATTACTCATGAATTCCAAAAACCTAGACATACAAAAACCTAACCCTAGGACATGAAACGCAAAAAATTTTGTGGGCCTCAATGGGTAAGTTGGTCCCTCAACTTCCTAGGGTCGCAAATTTTGCATACGACCTTTTTTTTAGGTGCGTGATATCTCATTTGAAAGTTCATTTTGAGAACTGCACATTGTGCCATCAAACGTTGACTTCGTTTACAGTTTGATTGTGTAAAGCCAAAAAAACATTTTTTAGGGCCCCAAAATGTCCCTGGAAGTATCGAAATATGTACTGACATGAAAAATTCCAAAATAGGCTAGTTGGATTAGGTAGGAGGCCAACAATATCCACCTAGAATATTTGTAGGGCTTCAGGCAGCCCCAGAAGTGTAGAACCCACAACTATAAATAATTACATAAGAACGTGTTGAACTAAAACTATCAAGAGGAGTCAATTGGAATAGGTGGGTTGCCACCAATATCTGCCTGGATCATTCCTCCCCCATTAGGCAAAAATGGTCTCCATTGCATTGAGTTCCCCCATCAGGTGAGGAAACTTCTGCTGAATTTGGCCCTGAGTGAGCCACTTTCCTTGGTGTAGGAGCTTCCCTACCTTAACAACTTGATAAAATTGGATCCTCTTCTGGCAAGTACCCTTGACCCGTGGGTCCATTATCTGATCAATGGATGCATGTTCAATCCAGACAATATTGAGATATGTTGGTGTCAACTATTTTGCGATCTCTGAGGTGTCGAATAATGGTGGAAAATATGGCCAAAGTAGGTCCACATTAAATACTGGGTGCACACCAAGAAACGATGGAGTGTTGAGATTAAAATAATTGCTACCCATAGCCTTGGTGATAGTGTAAGGCCAATAGAAAAGTGGGAGGAGCTTCCAATGGGGCCTTGTAAGGTGCTCTTTCTACAAATGTAACCGAGCCTTTTCTCCCACCTAAAACTAGTTTAGTACTTAGTGTTGATCATGGTGCTACTTGTACTTAACATTAGCTTTCTATAAAATCTCATGGGCCTGTTGGAAGATGTGTTGAATCTTCTCAATGAATCTGGTGGCTTTATCGGCCTCAAACTGAACATGGGAATATTTTTCCTGTCTGGTTGCAAGAGATAGTGAAACATCAATGGGACCCAAGGGTTGGAATCCAAACCCCACCTGGAACGGTCTATGTCCGGTGGAGATATGGAGATCCTTGTTGTAGCTATGTTGAACATAGGGAAGACTCTCATCCCATGTATATGAATGACTATAGGTGTACATGTGCATGATGTGCACAATCATCCGATTGATGACAATGATGGAAAGTAGTGGATTTAGTGAGCTTGGTGTCCAACAGTGACTAGATACTCGACCAAAATGTGTTGAGGAACCAACTGTCCTGATCTGAGGTGATGGTCTATGGTATCCAAAAATGGACCCACACTTGTTTGAAGAAGAGATTAGTAGTATTTACCACTGTGATTATCTTCTTACAGGCTGTGAGAATGGCCATATTCAAAAAGCAAGTAACCACCACAAATACACAATCATTTCTTTGCTTCATGAAAAAAGGGCCAGACATGCAATCCATTGAGATGGATTCCAAAGGCCTCTCGAGAGTAGGAATATGGGTGTATAATCCTTTCTTCTTGATGGTTGGCTTGGAAATGGCACAGGAAGTGCAAGATCTGATATCTTGTTGACATCCCGTTAAAGTTTTGGCCAATAAATATGTTTCTGTAGAACGACCACAATTTTATCCATGCAAAAATGTCCTTCCATCCAACTGTAGTGATCCTCCCAAATCACCTTTGTACCCTCTCTTACAAGAAAACAGATATGGCCCAAATGGCATAACAATCCATCCTAAATGTGAAAATCAGTGACATTCATGATTGTACCCAAGAGGTGATAGGTGGTGGAGAAGTATGGATCTTGTTGATAAAGTTGGGGACACTCAGATGCCTCATGCCCAAAGGAATGGAGCATGGTGGTGAGTGTTTCCATAGGAGGTTGACTAAGGCAGTCAGTGACACAATTTCTGCTCCATGTCTTATACTTGATGTTGATATGGAAATTTTGTAGGTAGGTGGACCACTTATGATGGAAAACATTCTACAAATTCACTTGTGTATGCATGAACTATAGAAGCTTGTGATCAGTGTGGATGATTATCTCCTTTCCCAGAATGTAATGTTTCCATTGACGACAACCTTGTACAATGCAATTCATTTCCTTTCCATAGGTGGGGTATTTTTGAATAGTATATAAGAGTGTATCACTATGGTATGCTACTTAATGATCATGCTAAGTGAGAACTTATCCTACAACATAGTCGAATGCTTCAGTCTCAATATCGAATGATTATTGCAGATTGGGAAAGGAGAGTACTGGAGATGACCACAATTGATGCTTCATATCATCAAATTCTCATTTTTGTGCCTTTCACCACACGAGTGTTTCCCTACCACCACCCTTTCTCACTTGGCTGAGGTCCCATCCAATATGGGAGAATCCCAATACGAACCATTGGTAGAATTTGGAAAGTCCCAAGAAGCTCTAAAGCTCTATTGGTGTGGTCGGGGCTGGAAAGTCACTGATAACTTGGATCTTATATGGATCCACATGTACCCCATTCTCTTCAGCAATGTATCCCAATTATTGGACCCTCTTCATGTCAAAGGATAATTTTTCCAAGTTGGAATATAACTTGTGTTGTCGCAGAGTGCTCAAAACTTGTTAAATATGTTGTATCTTCTCCTCCCAAGTTCTTTTGAAGATGAGGATGTTATCCAAATATACCACCACAAACGAGTTTTTGAAGGGTCTCAATACATCATCCATCAACCTCATGAAAGTGGTTGGTGCATTAGTTAAGACAAAGGGCATGACCAACCATTTGAAGAGACCTTGTTTAGATTTGAAAATTGTCTTTTGTACATGAGTTGGTTTGATGAGAACCTGGTGGTAGCCAGACTTTAGGTCAATATTTCTGAATAAATTTTCTCCATTGAGTTGGTCAAGAAGGTCATAAATTTGGCAAATTAGGTACGGGTTCCTGACTGTGATTTTTTTAATTCTCTGTAATCAATGCAGAGCCGCCAAGTCTCGTATTTCTTTTGCACTAGTACAATCGGGCTTCCGCAAGGGGAGGAGTTGGGTTTGATGTGCCCCTTTTGAAGCATATCTTGGATCTAATGCTTGATTTCTTCATTTTCCATCAGAGAGCAACGATAGAATGGTCCATTAAGAAGAGGTGCACCATGGGTTAGATCAATTATATGCTTTACTTGAGAGTGTGTCAGTACCCGTTGGGTATTGAGGAGAAGAGATATTTGTACTCTTCCATGATCTTGTCCACTTTATTCTTCTCCAAAGAGAGGCGCTTTGTATAGGCCATGGATGTGGCAACGACCTTCTTCTTATTGTGAGCATGGATGACAAAGAATATTAACTGCCTAGTCTATGAAATGACCTTACTACATTGCTTAGTAGAGATTAAAGAAATAGCGGTAGGTGGTGCTACCTATGGTATCCTATACACTTGTCTACCCAAAGTAATAATAACAATGTGGGGTCTAGACTCATACACAACATATTGCTTCCAAAAATATAGTTTTCCTAAAAGAACATTGCAAACTTCAAGGGGAGAATTATCACACAATACCTCATCTTTGAAGGGCTTGATGTCGTAGGGCATACGACATTGTTGGTTGATGTGGAGATATCTTCCTTGGAAAAGCCAGTCGATGGTGTATGGTTGTGGGTACAGTTTTTTCGGTAGGTTTAGCCTCCTTTACCCACATATGTGAGTGAAATAGGAATTCCCCTTCCTATGGTTCTTCTATTTTGCTTGTCTGGACTTTGGTGGTAGTGATCATGGCACTGGGTCCAACATCAATAATATACTTCCCTCCTTATGGATTTGATTCGAAGTCAGAATCATCCTCTGACTCAAAATATTTCAGCTCGGCCATCAATGACTGCTTGGAGTGGAATTCTTTAGTGTTGTTCTAAGGGATTTTCTGGTATTCACACCATTTTCCTATGTCCTTCCTGTGTTGTAGCTTGGATTGGTTGTCCTAAGAGTGGCCATATTTTCTTTGTCCCTTGTTTTGTAGATTGGGGTTTCCTTTTCCCTGCTTGGACTATGAGGAGTTTGTAGATCCAAACTATTGCCTCTTCTACTTAATTTTTTTCTCAATCTTGACAACATATATATAAGTCGTACCCAATGATGCGATGTCCAAAAACTCCATTTATGTTTGAATGTGTCTATGTAGAAAACCATGATATTTGATCACCAAATGTCATTCAAATGCTCTGATACCTAATTTGTTGTGTAGGGTATGGAAAATATTGGTGAAATATGGTATTTTATGGTCCCTTTCCTAACGCAAGGTGGCCCATCTTGTGTACTGGTCCTCGTAGCTTCCAACAGGATAGTACTATTCTTTAACGGAATCCCTAAAGGAATGCCATGTGGGGGAAACTATAAATATTTCATATTCCTTTATGTCCCTCTACTCAGAGTAAGTATCCCACCAGTTCTTAACATGGGGGATGGCCTTGAGGAGTGAAAAAGTAATATTTTCCCTATCGGAAAAATTGTGGACCGAAAAATACGCTTAGAGAATATTCAACCATTTATCTACAACATCTGCATCTATCAGTCCTTCAAATAATGGAATATCAAAATTTACATGTACCTTGAAGGGGTTTTCACGACCGCTTCATGAACATGAGCCTCTTATGGGCAGCCATCGAAGGATTTGTGCAAAAATGTCCATCATTTCATTCCTTTTTCATGCAAAGGATTCCCCGAGAAATTTTTTAAAAGGATCTCCTACTCCATCGTATTTATTTTCATCCCCCATGGGTTGTTGTCAGGCTTGAGACGATCGATCTAAACAAGGCTTGATTGGTTCTAGTCCCAACTTCTTGTACCCATATCTTATCAGGGACATGCACGAAGAAAAATAAATGAAGAGAAGATCACTCTGATACCATTGATCTAGATTTATGAGTGAAACAAAATGAATAACATATTAAATATAATAACACAAAGGTATGAAGAACAACAACAAATATCTAGTGAACAATAACTTTTATTGAAGAAATAAAATAGGTTGAAACTATAAAACTATGTAATTAAAACAACTTTCTCGAATGATGGTAGCTATCTCTGAGAAGAGATGTGACTACTACATTCATCTTTTTGAGTAGAATGATTACAATGAGGCTCTAGAGGAATTTTTAACAATACTCATGAATTACAAAACCCTAGACATCCAAAAACCTAACCCTAGGAGATGAAATGCCAAAAGTTATGTGGGCCCCAATGGGTAAGCTGGTACCTCAACTTCTTAGGGTGGTAAGTTTTCAATACGAATTTTGTTTTAGGTGTGAGATATCCCATTGGAAAGGTATTTTTGAGAACTACACATTATGTCGTCAAACTCTGACTCTGTCTATAGTTTGACTGTGGAAAGCCAAAAAAAATTGTTTAGGGCCTGAAAACAACCCTAGAAATACAGAGAGACGTACTGACATGAAAAATTACAAAATAATCCACTTGGATTAGGTGGGAGGCCACCAATATCCACCTAGAAGATGTGTAGGTATTCAAACAACCTCGAAAGTGTAGAACCCACAATTATAAATAAGTATAGAAGAACGTCCTGAACTAAAATTGTTAAGAGGAGGCAGTTGGAATAGGTGGGTGGCCACCAATATCCACCTTGATCAACAATAGTGTGCACAATGTATGGTTCCTTCCGATGAAGGAAGAGTTGAAAATGAATATTCTGAATATTATTGGTCTTCATACTTCGGGATATTATAATAACTAGTATATTTTCTACTATGATGAGAAAATGTCGATAGAGTGTATCTCATAGCCTATCATTTTTTGGATTTTGGGAAAATATTGATACTTGCATGTTTTTTTATCCTAAGTGGGGAATTTTCGAAGAGTAATTTTCCAATATATTTTTATTCATGTTTGCATCAGTGTCAATTTTATTTATAGGTACGAATGTGCCTCCAAGAAGAGATTGTAATTGATTGTTTCTTGTTGATGGAAGGGGCTAGCGAAAGTCCTAGGAAAAATCAAAAGAACTCTGATCAACCTAGATATCCTTAGCTAGTTCTGAGACTACATATATAGAATAAGAGTTACTATGTAAGTACCAAATCAAGTTAGTAATGATAAAATTCCTTGCCAAAAATTTGATAGGGGGACCCATTGTAATTATCTAAAGGAAAGAATTTCAATGGGCAATTGTGGGGGTCACAAAAAATGGTGACTTAATGGGAAGAGCCAGTTATATATATATATATATAGATGTACCTTCAGGTTGTAATAGTTGTTTAGATCGAGGTATGTATAAATTTATAGTTTTTCCCACATTTTGGAACCTGCATCATCAAGCTTTTATTTATGAAAGATGGGATAGTTATAACTTCCTGGATGTTCCCTCGAGTAATTTTTGTGATATGGAATGGGTTTAATTTTCTTAATTTCAACACATACACATGAACCTTGGGAGAGTATGACACCACAAAATATTATTTTTTATTGTCTTTAGGATGATGTGTTTTCCTCGTCTCTCTCTTCTCGACATTGCTTTGTTTCTAAGCTGTCAATTTTCACATGCAACTCTATGTGACTAATTTTCAGATATGAAAATTGCTTCCCTAATCTAACAGTAAAACACTAGTTGTTATCAATAAACATTATTGACTGAAAACATATGCAGCGAAAACACAAATATCGGAGATAAATCATTAACATACATGAGACACAATTTCAACTATGTAATATTGTTAACATCAGAAATAATGAGGGAAAATAGCCCTCCCAACCAATATGATATCAACAAAATCATGAGGAAAACTATGTCCTCCAAAGTCACCAAAATTGAGAATAACCTTGCTCTCCAATACAAATCAGAAATCCAAACGTCAACAATAATTTGGAAATATCTTCTGCCCAAGAATTTGTTGAAGATCACCTGTACGTCCTATTAACGTCACATGTCATCTTGTACAGATATGTACCTGCATAGAAAATCAAATGCATGAATCACCTTAATGGTAACCCATGGAAATATGATGTTTTCTCCATTGCAAATCATCTATACCCTCTATGTGATTTGTCATTCTAAAACCCACGTATATACATGTTTCTTCCTCTTTCAAACCACATATTATACAAAAAATCCACCCCAAACATGCGACCTTCTTCGCCTATCTCTCCACGGAAAGATTCACCACCTTTCATACTTTCCCTTTCCTGAGATTGCCATTCCTTCTTAACAAAAGTGCAAACTCACTTATACCAACTCCATTTTTCCATAATGATCTAATCTCACAATCAAATCTCTCCTTTATATAGGAGTCCAATGAGTGAGTTTAGGAGCCCTCCTTACACTCACATTAATTATAATATTTTAATCATCTTTGTTAGTGTGGCACCTCAACACAAACGTACAAATCCCATCAACTTGACCATGAGGCACTAGCCTCATTTCTAGGTCGATTTAATTGAAACTGAAGTCAAAACTAGTTCCAATGAAAATTCTCACATGCATGGCACCTTGGCCTCTAGTGTGAATACCTCTTGAAGCTACAAAAAAATCAACACTCCCTCTTAGTGAGGGAGGTATCCCATCCTCTAACATATGTATTTACTATTGTCGCACATAATAGGTATATCTATGGATCTTCCACCTCATATGTATTCGAATAGTAGTCAAAATTGGCTTCTCTGTATGTCATTATGGAAAGTGGGTCTATGAACTTTGCCATGGTCATAAGTCTTGATGTTAAGTCTTTCTAACTAACTGAATCCACATTCACTGGAGAACATCTCATTGTCTAGTCTATTTGACTAGCCACATCCTCAGTTACTGTAGAAAAATATGTATGATTTGTCGCATCCTTGGTCACTATGGAAAAATATGTTTGACTGGTCACATCCTTGGTCACTAAATAAAATCTAGTTTTGTAATATGCCTCATGATTTTCTCCCTCTATGACTAAATAAAAACCTGCAAAATCAATTGTATCCTCCATGGAGGTCCTGCATGCCCTAGAATCCTCCTACTTATTAGTTTCCTATCTGACCTCCTTAACCCATGACACCTATCTATCAGTCTTGGATTATGTCTCTCTCCCACATGAACCTAAGGGGGAACTCTCTCTAGATGACCATCCCTTCCTCTGAGCCATCCAACTCTCTATGATATTAGGATCACTCTAAGTCTACATGCTCCTTTTGAAACTTGAATCTCTATGAGTCTTCAGAACCTCTAGGGCCACATGCTCCCTATCCACTATCCTTCACGCAGTCCTAGGAGGTTAATCCTCCCTACTAGATCCTAAGGGTTGGATCCCTTTGAAATTTTTCTCCCTATGATCCTGTACCACTGGAAGAGATACCTAATTCTCGTCATATATCTATCTTCTCTTGTTGGTCAAAACAGACATAGCATGACCACTTAGCCTATATAGGTTTCCCTCCCAAACTCCAAGAACCATTATTGATCTAAAGCTAGACCATATGGGCATAAGAAATACCTGTCCATATTAAAACAATGCATGATATCCCTTCCTATCAATATTCGAGACTGAGAGGACACTCCTCATTAGTTCTGGCACCCATAACACATTTGAAACCCTTAGTATTTTTTCTGACTCTAATCGAAACAATATTGTACCAAATTCTCATATCGAATTCTTGGCTCTTGTACCAAGCTCCACACATAATTCTAAGCTAGTATCTATGAGAGTTCCAAACAACTCTCTATCACATTGCAAGATGTTCCACTATCCACCAACCATCTCTCCTTGTTGGAGATAGTACCTAAAAGGGAGAATACCAACAAAATCTCCCTATAGAGCTTGTTTGCAACCTCATATACCTCTATTACGGATGCCTAATTCCTTCTTCCTCTTCTCCTTCAGTGTGGAAACTGTGAAGAATAGTGCCAAAAATCATGAAACTTAAAACATTTGATCTTACTAAGATCCTTCTTCTGTCTCGGTTATAGATATGCTTCCCTCTCAGGAGAATCCCTTCTCCCTGACAAACCTCGTCTATATGGATAACCCCTTCTTCTCTTCCTAGTGCGGGCTAGAAGGGCTTGGTTCTCACTACTACATTTGGGTCAAATTCCGACGGCGTGTTCGACGCAATTGCGACTTTCTATTGTCGAAAGACCGACAAACCTCGGACCCCCTCAAACGTCGTTTCACGTGACGTCGTTTTTYCGACGGCCTAATTTTCGTCTCTCTTGCGACGTTTCAAACGTGGCAAGAGCGACATTTCAAACGTCGCACGAGAGACGTTGCAAACGTCGCAAGAGCGACGTTGCAAACGTCGCAATACCGACGTGTCAAACGTCGCAAGAGAGACATTGCAAACGTCGCAAGACCGACGTGTCAAACGTCGCAAGACCGACGTTTCAAACGTGGCAAGAGAGACGTTTCAAACGTCGCAAGAGAGACGTTG
>JZKD02S1676868.1:30432-46967 GCA_000966675.3 Picea glauca
ATTCAAAATGAAAATGTCTCCTTGGTATATATAGGAGACTAGGAGGTTTAATGGCCTAAAGCCGACATAAATAAAATAACATTACTAATCTAAATTACAACTAATGGCATAAATCTAACATAAATAAAATAACATTACTAATCTAATATTCCCCAATTAAGTGGTAATGAGCCAATATTAGGGCTTAACAGTTCTCCAACTTCACATGGCCATAACTCTCTAACCATGAGGAGTTATGTGATGTTCCACATACCACTAGAAATGGAATGACATGTACTATCCATATAGAATAGTATTACCTGAAAATATATCAAAACTCATACCATTATCCATCAAACAAACCTGGGTCCATTACACAAACCTGGGTTCTCCATCTTCCTTCAAGGGTTGACATCAATGACAACCAACCTAAATAAAAAATCTCCCCCTTTGGAATTGATGGAAACACTCTAATGAAATACTGAAATCATGTCATGCAATACTAAAGTTATATCGCTCATTCACCCCCTGGAACCATGCCTCTGACCTCTACATCTGATAAATCTCTCCCCCTTTGTCATCAATGGAAAAATTATTTTTCCATCTGGGGCTACTCCCCCTAATTGATCTTTCCTTTTTATGGTGCTTGCTCATGTACATATAAGACATATAAGATAAGAATTCAAAAGAATTCATTTTGGAGTATAAATAAGTTTGAGTCTCTAGTGAAGATACTCAAAGGCTTCTCGTAGAAGTGGTTTTGTAAAGATGTCTTCCACTTGTTCTTTTGTGCCCACATACACAACTCTAATGTTCTTTTCTGCAACCTATTCCCATAGAAAGTGATACTTGATTGGAATGTGCTTTTTCTTGGAGTGCATCAATGGGTTCTTTGAGATACTGATGGGGCTTGTATTATCACAATAGATTGGAATGGGCTCATCATACTCAACTTGTATATATATTAGAGTTTGTTTCATCCAAAGAACATGTGTACAACATGTTGATGTTGCAATATATTCTTCCTCAGTTGTAGATAAAGATACTAATGATTTTTTCTTGCTTAGCCATGATAATAAACACTCACCCAAGTAGAACATTTGTCCACTGGTGCTTCGTCGGTCATCAATACAACCTGCCCAATCTGCATCTGTGTAGGAAATAAGTGATAGATCCATTCCTTTTGGATACCATAATCCAAACTCTTTTGTTCCTTTGAGATATCTGAAAATCCTCTTCATTTCTAATACATGTGATTCCTTTGGTGCTGCTTGAAATCGTGCCACCTTTCCAACTTCCTGCATTACATTTGGTCTAGATGTTGTCACATATACTAGGCTACGAATCATTGACCTATATTTCCTCTGATATGTAGACTTTGAATCATCATCTTTGCTCAAATTGGAACTGGTTTGCATGGGAGTGATAACTGGTTTGCAATCTTCCATTCTGAACCTCTTTAGCATTTCTATGATATACTTGGTTTGAGAAAAAAAAATCCCTTGGTTTCTTTGACGTATCTAAAGTCCCAGAAAGAAGGATAGTTCTCCAAGTAATGAAATTTCAAATTCATTATGCATATCCTTTGCAAATGTTTGGCTTAACCTGTCATCATCACTACCAAAAATAATATCATCAACATAAACTTCAATTAATAAAATACTATCTTGACTTACCTTGATGTAGATGTTGTTGACTGCACTTCCTTTTCTTCACCCTGCCTACTGTAAATATTTATCCAGTCTAAAGTACCATGCTCAAGGATCCTGTTTTAGACCATATAAGGCCTTCTTTAATTTACACACATAATCTGCATTCTCTGACAACTGAAATCCTTTTGGTTGTTCAATGTAGACTTCTTCTTCAATTTCCCCATTCAGAAAATATGATTTTATGTCCATTTGATACACTTTAATATTTTTGGAGCATGCATAAAATAAAATCAATCAGATTGCTTCCATTCTAGCAACTGGGGAAAATGTCTCTTCAAAGTCAATTCCTTCAACCTATGCATATCCTTTACATACCAATCTAGCTTTGTTCCTTATAACATGTCCATCTTCATTCAATTTATTCATGTATACCCACTTTGTTCCGATCACATTCTTATCCTTTGGTCTTGGAACCAATTTATGAGTGTCATTTTTCTCCATTTGATCCAATTCTTCATCCATGGCCTTATTCCAATATTCATCCTTGTTGGCCTCTTCAAAACAGGTTGGTTCAATTGTAGATGAGAGTTCTAGGTGTGTTTGTTCTAGTGAATGAATTCTTCTTCTAGTCTCAAATCCTGCATATTTGTTTCCGAAAATCTGATGTGAAGGATGATTCTTTTGTACTCGTCTTCTAGGTGAATTTGGAGGCACTTGCTGAAATTTCTCTTCTGCTTCTATCAGATCCTCTTTATCTTCCTCTTCTACTTCTTTTTCATATTCTGTTTTTTCTTCGTAAAGTTGTTCCATTGATTCATTTTCTTCTTCCTTTAATTCTTGTCTACCTGTTTCATCAATTGTTACGTTGATGATTTCCACAACTTTGTTCAATATCGGATTGTAACACTTGTATTATTTCCTTGTACTTGAGTAACCAACATGTACTCAATTGTCCACATGAAAGTCAAACTTTCCCATTCTTCCATCTTTTCTTTTGATGTAGCATTTGCTTCCAAAAAATCTGAAGTGATTCACATTTTCTAGTCTTCCCTTCCATAGCGCGTAGGGAGTTTTGTCATTGTTGTTTATGAGCATTACTTTGTTTTGAATGTGAACTATTGTATGCACTTCCTGTGTCCAAAAAATATATGTCAGTTTGGAATCCATTAGTATTGTTTGAGCCATTTCTTATACTGTCATGTTCTTTCTTTCATCAACTCCATTATGTTGAGGTGTCCTAGCAACAAATAATTGACTTTTTATTTCATGATTGTTGCAGTAGTCCATAAATTCCTTTGAAGTGAAATCTCCTCCATTATCAAATCTCAAGCATTTGATTTTTGAATATGTTTCATTTTCAACCATTTCCTTGTAGATCTTGAAGTTTTCAAAAGCTTCTTACTTATTCTCGAGAAAAAAACTACATGCATTCTTGTATAATCATCAACTAATAACATAAAGTATTTCTCACATTTTAAACCCTTTGTTGTAGTTGGTCCAACTAGATCAGTATGCACAATTTCAAGTGGTCTTGTTGTTGAATATTCCTTTGATTTGAACCTGGTCTTTGTTTGCTTTCCTTGTTTCCAATGCTTGCATAAAGTGTTGGTTGGTTTCGTGATCTGGGGCATTTCTCTGACCAATTTTCTTTTTTTGAATTTGACAAGGTTATCAAAATGTATGTAACCCATTCTTTTGCGCCATAGACAACTTTCATGTTCCTTTCCTAAACAACACTTTTCATTTCCAATTTCACTTAACACATATATGTTGATATGTTCTTTTTCTTATTGCTTTCCCTTTTTCTCTGATCTTTTGGATTCTTTGACGACTTCTTCTTTTACATATGGATTTTCTTGTTCAGTTCTCATTTCATATGATGTGAAGATTCCATGTAGTTTTTCCATGCTTATTGAGTTTAGATCTTCTCTTTATTCTAGTGTTGATATCTTGGGTTCAAATCTCATAGGAAGAGATCTTAGTGCCTTTTGAACACTTACAGATTCTTGAATTTCTTCTCCCAATCCCATGATTGCATTTACTGTTTCATCGACTCGTAAGAAGTAAGATGCAATATTCTCATCTTTATTTGTTCGAACTAGCCTCTATAAGCTTGAATCTTTGTTGCTTTGATTTTTCAATCTCCTTCATAAATATTGTGAAGTTTGTCTCAAATATCTTTAGCGGATTTACAATGTGCAACTTTGGTGAATATTTTTTCACCAAGACCATTCAAAAGTGCATTTGTTTCTTTGGAATTATTCTGACTGAGTTTCACTACTTTGTCATTTGTTAGGGGAACTGTTGGTACTGTGTATCCATCTACAATTGATTGCCAAATTTCAAATACTTGTGTCTGTATATATGTCTTCATCCTTATGATCCAAAATGCATGTTTTTGTCCATCAAACTATGGTATTCCATTTTTACACAAGTTGTTTCTCTTGATGATCTACCTTTCGGTGGTTAAACTGATTTATGAAGGAACCTACTTTGATACCAATTGTTGGATTATTGAGAGGGGGGTGAATCAGTAATAGAGAAATGTAATTCTTTTTAACCACATAATACAAGTTTTATATCAATGTAGCATTATCATCCAATAACTGTAGAGTAAATAAGCAATGAACAAATGAAAAATCATACACATACACAGTACACCAGTCTCACATGACTAGTTTTGGATTAGTCAACAACCCTAACTTGAAATAATCATAACTATGTACACGTAATGAATAGAGATATGAAAATAGTACAGTATGTTCGTTAGTGTGTTTTATGCAATTCCTCTAGGTTTCACTACTTATAACCTCTAATAAAAGGAGTTATTAAAAAAATGGCATACCTTATTGAATTTTGTCTTATTATAGACAACGAAGTTGAAGAGTGTTCCCCGCACGGAATATTTGTTGTATGGATCTGAAAATTTTACACATAATACTACAGATTGTAATCTATCCAACACATTTTTTGTTACTTAATTTGGATCTGTTATGAATAAGTTATGACTTTTTTACCCGAAACACATGTTTTAGACTAGTTTCAAGACTACCCACAAACCCTATTTTCCACAAAGTGTAACTCCAAAACCACAATGAACCACAAGCCGAAATTCATACCACAACTACTTGGAAATGTTTTCTTAATGGCCTATCAATTTCATAGTTTGAATCATTCTAGAAAAAAAGTTATTGTGAAAATGGTGAGATGACCTGTAAATAACATACCTTAGAAAGCATCATCAAAAGAATTTATCCTTCCTTGAATTTAGGCCTTCTTTACTTCACCTTCCCTCTGAAATTCAGCTTAGATATCCTTTGGTTACCTCAGTCACCTGTATATATTCAATATGCTCAAGTGTGATATAAAATGAGAGAGCCTTGCCTCTTATTTATACTTTCATGTAACTTCCTCAAGGGGTTACGTTTTAACCATCTTAACCCACTTCTATTATTTTAGGGTTAACCAACTTCTAACCACTTATCTAATTAGTAATTTATCCATTAACTTTATTATTTAAATAATTTATTTTGTATCCACTTTGACTTATATTACACTCATCACTTCACTTTACCTTAAGGGGTTACCTTCTAACCATCTTAAACCACTTTCCTTATTTTATGGCTAACCCACTTCTAACCACTTATCAACTTAGTAATTTCTCCATTAACTTTATTATTTAAATAATTTATTTTGTATTAACTTTGAGTTATAGTACACTCATCGATTCACTTTATTATTTACCTTCTAAAAATCTCTTAAACCACTTTGACTACTTTGATCTTTTGGGGCTTCTAGATGACTCGTGAGGGTTCTCCAACTTCACATGGCCATAACTCTCTAATCGTGAGGAGTTATGTGACGTTCCACATACCACTAGAAATGGAATGACATGTACTATCCATATAGAATATTATTACCTGCAAATATATCAAAACTCATACTGTTATCCATCGAACAAACTTGGGTTCTCCAACTTCCTTCAAGGGTTGACATCAATGAAAACCAACCTTAATCAATAGTATCCAACTATGTGTCTCAATATGATCCCCTTCTCTTCAGATCCCAAGCTTTAATTCCATGTCAATTTTCACATACAATTCTATGTGACTAATTTTTAGATCTAAAAATTATTTTCTAGTGATATAACAGTAAAACCCTAGTTGTTATCACTGAACAATTGTACATTGAAAATTATTGATTGAAAACATATGCAGCAGAAACACAAAGATCGGAGATGAATCATCAATATACATGAGACACAATTTCGATTTTGAAATCTTGCTAAAATCATAAATTCTTAGGGAAAAACCATCCCACCCATCCAATACAATATCACCAAAATCTTGAGGACAACTTTGTCCTCCAAAGTCACCAAAATTAAGAACAACATTGTTCTCCAATACAAATCAGAAATCCAAACCTCAACAATAATCTGAAAATATCATCTACCCAAGAATCTGATGTAGATCACCTATACAGCCTTATGACATCACTTGTCAGCCTGTATGGATTTGTACCTACCATAAAATCAGATACATGATTCACCTTACTGGAAACTCGCACACATATGTTGTTTTCGTCAATGCAAATCACATATACCATATACACAATTTTTCCTTATGCAACCTGCATATATACATGATTCATCCTCTGAAAAATTGTGCATTGTAAAAAAAGATCACTCCACATGTGTGACCTTATTTTCCTCTCTCTTCAGGGCTAGATTCACCAGCTTGCATAATTTCCCTTTGTTGAGATCACCAATCCTCCTTGACACATGTGCATACTCACTTATGCCAACTCCATTCTTCCACAATGATCTAATGTCACAATGACATATCTCCTTTATATAGGAGTTCAATGAATGATTTTAGGATCCCTTTCTAAACTCAACAGTTAATTAGAATATTTTAATCCTCTTTGTGGGTGTGGCACCCGCACACAAACCCACAAATCCCATAAAATTTCCCATGAGGCCCTAGCCTCATTTCTAGGTCGATTGCAATGAAACAAAAGTCAAAACTATTGCCAATGAAAATTCCCACATGCCTAGCACCTTGGACTCTAGTGGGAATACTCCTAAAGATACAAACAAATCAACATAGGGAGAATCCATAGCCCCAAAGAAGTTTTCATGGTATCATACAAGCATGGCCTTAGTTCCAACAAGTGTCTATATCCCTGACACTTTTATTTGTACTTCCCACACTATCTTATGGTGCTTTCAACTTCCTTTCTATTCTTTTTAAAATCACCCTTATGGATTTCTGATATAGGTATTTCTTTGGAAAATTGGGTGTTAAGTAAGTGGGGTGATACAAGAGTTTCTTTTATATGTTGGCCAAGTTAGTATTTATGTCCTTATGGGTCTACTATGATAATATTATGTTGTGTTCCTTTTGTTTATGTAGAGGGGAAAAATATCATAGATATTACTTAAAAGACACCTATGGTCATTTACCTTTCCTTGTTGTGAAATCCCATAAACTGAATATGAGAGTGATGACACATGTGGATATAACCTATAATTTATTTATTTATTTATTTTTGTATCTGGTGGAATCGACAACTAGGCAATCTCGTACTCGCATGCCATGAGGTCAATTTCGAAAGCTACCATTATAACCTCCAGGTGCCATATGTATTCCCCTTTCGCAGGCACGGTTAAGTCAGGGGGATTTGAACTCAAAACCTCATCGAACATAACAGTTCATATCATGACACTTGTCAATTGAGCTTCCCCCCAGGGGCTGCAGATAACCTATAATTAGTATAAACCATATTGATATTTACTTCTCACAACTTGGGGTTTTCTTCAAAAATTATCCATACAAGTAATTTCCATTAAGTACTATGATATTATATTCTCTTTGGATTTTGAGTAATTGTGCAAGGTAAGCTTCTCACTTCTAAACACCTTCAAGTTTACTTATAAAGGAACATGATTTTAATCCTGATATTTAACCCCACTTTTTTGTCAAAAAATACACATGAATAATGTGAAATAATTAGAAAGAACCTTATAGGGGAAAAGAAAAATGTAATGGGTAAACTATATATAAAATATTAACAAACCGTACATTCTAATTCTAAAAGGATTGCAAAATTGACAAGAAAAAAGAAATCAAAGAAACTTAGTATGTACAAAACTAGATCACCCAAAGTGATTAAGAGAAATGTCTCTTGAGAATCTAACCATTGGCAGGGAGATCCTCAATGTCTCCCTCCAATTTTTTGAGACTGAATGTTCCTGATCTAATTTTTTCATGAATCTGATATGGGCCTAACCACAATTTTTTGAATTTAGTTTGTTTTCCTTTTATCTCATTAGATTTGTCCCATTTCATAACCATATCTTTGTCTCTTGAAAATATTTACTTCCTCTACAATCTTTGTCAAATCATTGTTTTACCCATTCTTAATGTTGCATTAATTTGTTTTAGATCTTTCCTTGTCTTCTTATATTTTAAGGAGCATATTTAGTCTTTGTGCATTACTAGACATTCCTTGTCTTGGATAGAATGAAAGTGTGAGTTGGAAAAATAACTTCCTATCCATATACCAAAAAGAAAGCAGAGTTTTTGATGGAAGATTTGGGTGTTACTTAATCATCCAACATGGAATTAATAAGGGATAAATGTCAGTTCCTTTGATGTTTTGTTACAGTCTTTTTTAGAATTTTTACCATATTTTTGTTGGTGGATTCAACTAACCTATTTCCCCGGGGATGGTAATTAGATGCATATTTTATTTTGATATTCTTTGCAAGTTCATAATAATTTAATTTCAATGGAAATACATGTTTAGAATCATCAAATAATAATGGTTATGGACACCAAACCTAGTTATAATGTGATTTTCAAGGAAGGATATCACCTCATTTTCATTTAGCACTTTAAGAGGAATTGCTTCTGTCCAATGTGTGATTTAGTTTGTTGTATTTAGGATGTACTTGTGAAGTTGGGAAGAGTTGGGATTAATATCCCCTATCACATCTAAACCCTATTGTTGAAATGGATATTCAACTGAGACATGTCGTAGGGGAAAAGTATGCTTATTTTCCCTTCCATCTTCCTTTTGACATTCTTGGAATTTCCTCGCATATGCGTGAGCATCTCCAAATAAGGTAGGATGATAATAAACTACTCTAATAAGTTTACTTCCTATTGATTTATCTTCCAACTTGCAGAGTCCTTGTCCTTTGAAAATATATGTAAGTCCTATATCTAAGTCATATTCTTGTAAATTTTTCATCCAATTGGCTCTTTTATCCCCCAAATATTTATGGACTATGAGATTCATCATAGCAAGGTAAGGAACCACCACTTTGGTTCTAGATTTAACAAGATATCATTTGAAATAATCAACTTTTTTGAATATCTCATAAGCTTGTTTGTCTACCTATGGATAATCTAGTTATGTTCCTTGTATCCCAGAAATCATGAAATAAATTGGGAATGCATTCTCCACATCATTTTTATTGGTGAGTGTTTTTGCAAATGTAATATCATAGGAAAATATATAAAGTATGAAATCTTTATGAAAATATGGGCTCGACAATAATGAAGATCTTGTTATTTCCTCCCTGATTTTTATGAATGATTATATTTCCTCGGGGCCCCATTTATAATCAATATTTTTATTTAGCATGACTTGGAGAGGTTTAATAGTTTTGTTAGTACTCCATTTACAGTTTTAAATTTTGGATTTTGGTTACGATAGACACTCTACTAGAATAGTGACGTTCTTGCAGTGCCATCATAAAATATCATCTCACTTCCTAAAATATTAGAATTATTAGTCAGCAATGCAACATGAAGGAAAATCCACAGCCTGTTTTTCAAGTTAAGCTATATGTCAAAGTTTATAGTTTCACATAGCGAGCATAGTTTGGTGGCACAAATATATGAGAAAGTGTTTGTTTTTATATTTTAAAACAAATCTAGCCTGAAGGCTAGCTCCCGCTCCAATACTCCAGTACCATGTGACCTACACAGCTACAAAACACATATCAGTATCATTGAGATTGCATTTTCTCATGTTCATGGTTCCTTAGAAGAGATTTCTCAAGATGCAAGGACCAAAAAACAAAATGGAATAAAAATGCATTTTTTCCATAAGAACAAAAGCATTGAAAGAGAACGCCAATTGGTAAGGTGACCACAGGTGTCAAAGGGTTTGATCACAAAGAATCCAAGTGTTAAGGTAAAAGGGCAGCACAACTAGATATTCATCTTGACTGTGTATTTGATCAATTTCTATAATCACACATTGACAGCATCACACCAAGCCACGCACCTGCAATCAACACACAACACATAAGTCAAGACAAATCCAACGTAGAAGCATCAGACCAAGCCACGAGGAGGAGAAGACACCCTTATGCTCTACAAGTCAACACTACTAGCATAAGAAGATTAGGCTTTCATGTTTACACAACAGATTGGACGTCATCCATCATGTCACTCTGGTTTGTTTGTCTGTGGTCAAAGTAAAACCGCTCCTGCAAAACTTCTCTCAGTTACATCCCTATTTCTCCTTCAACAAAACTTGTGTTGTTTATCTCACAAACTTTCCTCCTTCTCTTGGTGGTGCTTGGATCGATGGGCGACATAGGTGTGGATAATAAAGTGAAGAAAATCATCATCGACACCAACCCTAGCATAGATGATGCCATGGCAATATTTTTGGCTCTTCAGTCTCTAGAGGTAGATGTTATAGGTCTCACTACAATTTATGGAAATGTCCGTACAACTTTGGTAATGACAAATGTCCTTCATTTGTTGGAAGTTGCAGGAGAAAAGATATCCTTGTCGTAGAAGGTTCTCACACATCAATCAAGGAAGTTATGAAGCTGTGGTTTGCAGTTTTTTCCCATGGTTGTGATGGCCTTGGTGAGATCAGTATTGTCCCACCAAAAGGTAAGCCAATTCCACAATCAGCATCAGATTTTCTCATTGAGAAAGAAAATGAATTCCCTGGAGAAGTGGCAGTGGTTGCATTTGGACCACTCACAAACATAGTGAAGGCAATAGAATCAAATACTGACTTCCCGCAGAAAATAAGGCAGATTGTTATTCTTGGGGGTGCATTTTCTATGAATAGAAATGTTAACCCTGCTAAAGAAGCAAATATTTTTGGCGACCCAGAAGCTGCTGATATTGTATTCACATGTGGAGCAGATATCATAGTTGTTGGAATCAATATTACACATCAAGTTGTTCTGACAGATAAATACCTTGAATATCTCACAAGATCTCATGGGAAACAATCTAATCAGTTTCAGACTTGTTCTTCCATCAAATCTTATAACAATTGAATGATTCAAGATTGAAGGCATATTTCAAGGAAAAAATTTATCAATCTCAGCAGGTTTCTAATTTGAAGGCATTAGTTCCAAATTTGAAGGAATGAAATCAAATAGATTCGGGATTTCCAGGCAGCGTTTTCAATCATTTCCATATTTTTATCATTTGGTTAAAACAACTTCTAGATTCCCAGGTTCGAATCCAGTGGAAATTGACAGATGATACTTGGCAGCAGTAAAAAGGTGATTTCCAATCCAAGAATATCATCTTATAATCTCGAATCTTCCTCAAATTGGTCAAAGATATTTTAGATTGTGAGTTTTTAGGGCCACAAAACTTGTAACTCCAACACAGTCAAAATATTCATTGGAAACAATTTGAAGTGATTCATAAACAGGTGGTAGCCTCAATTCATTCATGACTGAATGGCAGAGGATCCCATATTTGCCAGCAATTTGAGACATCTTGGAAACAATTTAGTTTGTTTTAGATTTTATTGTGATTTGTTTTCCATAAAGTTAGCAAAAAATTTATTATTATTATTATTTAAGAAAAGGATTTTTCAAAAAGGGGGGGGGCGAGCGGGTAAGGCCTGAGAATAATTTCATTAATCGGCCTGTGTATGAGCATTGTAAGCCTATGGGAAGTTTTATTAAGCATTCATTTCTAACATTGAACATCCGTATGAGTTGTGTTATCAGATTGTGATCTCTTCGTTTTCCATTCCGGTGCTGGGATGATCTACTGGTGTTGGGATGATCTACTGGTGTTGGGATGATCCACAACAATATGGCAATCTGGATGCCTTCCCACCATTAATATTTTTTCTTCCACTAAGTTTCCCTCGTTTTCCTCTGAATTTGGGTCGTGCAGGACAATAGAGTGAATTCATGTTCCGTTTTTGGAGACGTAAAGCACCAGGATGAGCTCTCCACTTCCGTCTTCATCCTCCATGTGGCTTAACTTGTGCGCTTGACTTAAGTGTTGATTGCAGGTGCACTGGCTCATTGTGTGTTGCGTGGTGTTTTTCTATTTTCATGTATGTAGAGGAAAATATTCATATGCATGAGACGTAAACCCTTTAATTCTTTTTAATGCTAACAGTTGTGGACAAACTCAATGTGTAGTGCATGAAGAAGGCTTCTTTGTGGGATCCTCCCATGGTGCATTGTGTTGAGTGACTTAGCACTCAACTTAATCGATTGAGCGTTTTGCATCCGATGTCTTTGCTGGTAGATTTTCATCACCTGGGAACTTACACAATGCCTATGCACATACAAAACCAGACTTATCCATAATCCACATGGAGAATACATGAAAGCATCAACAAATTGTTATTGCACTTATAAGAAGTAAACACAGAATTCAACTATATGCCCATATTAGCCATCTGTCATAATTTTCCATGTGATGTATGTTTTCTTGTCAATTGGTGTTTTGCACAGCTGATAAGGTCACTATTTTTTTTTATCACCAAGCCAATCCAATATTATTATAAGTATAAAAACAACACATGTTTCAATTTTCCCTTATTTCCTTGAATATATAACTTCAACACCCATGACATCTCTTAAAGTTTCCTACTCGTGAACTCCTTGTGTGATGGTGCTTTATCAT
This sequence comes from Picea glauca, assembly GCA_000966675.3. Lineage (NCBI taxonomy): Eukaryota > Viridiplantae > Streptophyta > Pinopsida > Pinales > Pinaceae > Picea > Picea glauca. The sequence continues at coordinate 42,992 of JZKD02S1676868.1, forward strand.
GATTGTTGTGTTGTGTGACTAGTAGTAGTAGGTACTAACCTGTGTTGTATTTGATGGTAGGTGGTTGGCTCAATAACCTGTGAACTTGGTTTTTTACGCCTGATGGATTTAATGGAGCTTGGCCCTTAGTTGTATAGGTTCCTCAGATGTGATGTTGAATAGCCTTTCCAATATAGGAGAGGGAATCTTATCAACAAAAATACCCTCTTCTCTATTGAATAACAGTGTATGTAATAGTGTCGTATGCATTCATTTCACCTCGGATCTTCAGCACAATGATCAGATGTTGCAACACTACAATCCTATCATTTGAGATTTAAAGATTGACTGTGAAGATGGTAGATCGGGTTCTTATGTGTTGAGTTTGACATTTGACGGGAAATAAGTCAATTCAAAGGTGAAAACTACTAATGTGCAAATAGAAAATCCAACTTCTGAGAGTATGTTCTATAAACCTCCTCGCCTTCCAAGCTTGGATTTTCCATTCATTGTCTTTGATATTATAAATTCATGCAACCATATTCAACAGGAATACAGTCCTCTTGGTTTTCTGCAAATGATAATGTCATCAGTTACAAGTGGAAAAATACCCATCATGATTTTAGGGTATTAAGTTTATCACTTCTAGATTTTGAGGGAGTTGTTCAAGGATACCTAGAAGACAGTTAAGAAATCAAAGGGACAATTCTAGATTATGTGGAATTAAAACACATATTTAGTGGACAACATTCATACATCGAGCATCCAACATTTCAAGACCTATTCTCTCAAGTATCAATCCTTTTTAAGCTATCTTTCTTTTTCTATTTTTAGAATATTTCTTCCTATAAATTTGTAACTGTTTTTATATGAGATGATTGGATTGTAGACATATATATATTTCATAAGATTTTAACTAGAGTGGGGGGGAAAGAGACCCGAGAGGGTAAGGCCTGAGAAGAATTTGATTAATCAGCCTGTGTATGAGCATTGTAAGCCTATGGGCAGTTTTTATTAAGCATTCATTTATGACATTGAACACCCCTGTGAGTTGTGTTATCAGATTGTGATTTATTCATTTTCCATTATGTTTTTCCCTATTGCTTGAACGAGTTACATCCATTGATAATCAATGACTATCCATAAACAATAGATTCTTGAGAAGCAAGATTTGTTGTGATTTGCTTTTTGTTTGTATGCTTTGTTCAAGTACCTGTCAAATCCATTTTGCAGAGAGAATATTTTTTTGGTGGATGTTATACTATTTGTCACATTCTCCATTCTTCTAACCATCATCAATAAGTATTTTGTCTGATATGTAGTTTAGTGGCCTTCAATATAACAGAATGTTTACTTGACTCCATGCCCAATCGTGATTCACTGGTCTCTATTTTAGCTTATTCCTTTATTCTTTCTCTTTCACTTTACCTGATCCACCTTCTTTCAAAACCAAAACACATCCCTATTTATAAAATCATAGCAATAAATGAATTTGTACTAGGCTTGACCCTATAGAAGTCTAGGGGAAACTTCTAGCACTAACAAGTTTCATCAAATCTTGGAATTAACCTTCTTACAAAATTGATTTTTTAAAGAAAACATCGAATGGATTTCTTGTTATGTGGATATGGGATTTTTGAAATTGACTCAGTTCTTTCCAGTTCTATCATTATTCCATATTTGGATACAACTAAACCTATAATATTTCCTTCATTTATTACAAAGATAGATTTCCTAGGATTCAAGGATATACCATATCTTCTCTACCTTTCAAAAATATTTTTCAAGTGATAAACATGATGTTGATGTTGGTAGCATCGGATAGGTATTTTTGCATAGGTCTAAGTTTCTAGACATGAAGTTGTCCAAATCCTTCTACCTTGAGACTTTACTTTAATTAAAGGAATTATTAAAATAAAGTTATTTTATTAGAGAGTTGAACTTTATTTAAATAAATTCTTTAATTAACATTATTGAATTAAATAATAGCCATTGATCTCAAGTGAGGTAAGAAGTAATCTCAGTCATCAATCACTTTGGATATTAGGGTCAGGTCATAACAAAATATTATAAAATAAAGGAAAGGGTATAGTAGAAGACACTTGATACAAAAGAGAGAGAAGAGAAGGAATTTTTCTCAGAAGATTGGGTCACAAAGGATTGGGATTCAAAGAGATATTAGATAGGTGGAGAAGGACTTCTATATAGAGATCAAGTCATGGATAAGATAGAACAGGGGAAATCAAAAGTGGGTTTCAGATAATTGGATCCACAATAGTTAAGTTGTGTTGTACATATTTCCATATAGTCTTTGAGTGTGAGTATGTGGGTCTCAATGGAGACAAGTGTGTATACATGGGTTTTCTTAAGAAAACTGCATACATCACGGGAAGAGTGAAAGTACAATGTCATACAACAATTTGGGAGATTTCTAGGGTTTCCATGTACTATTAAGAGTTTTCTGTATTTTTTTGTGGTCCATTTCCCTAGGTATAGGGGCCCTTGTAAGATTTAAAGTTATTGGAATGATAATATTCGTTGATGGGAAGAATATCTTTGTGTATTGTGGTTCATATTTTGGTTTCCAATATAGTTTCCACTATATTTATTTTAGTTTAATATTCTAACATTGTATATTTTCTTATGATATTCTAATTTTATTTACAGTAAGGAAATCAATATATAAAAATATACCTAGGTGTCGAAGTAGAGATTTCAACAGGGTATCAGAGCAATCGCTTTGAGAGGAATCCAAACCTTATATCCATAGCAGTTGATAGAATATCTATTATACATGTAAGGAGATTTTAGTAGATCTATAGCCAGTAGTTAGAAATCAAGGGTTATATCTAAAGGAAACAAAATTACTGAGAAAGAACTAGGGTTTTATAGTCGTACAGAGTTGTACATAGGTTCAAGAAGGAACAATTGTGCACAAACACCTATTTCTTTGGATACGTTCACATATATGTGAGTTTTAGTAAGCACAGGAGAATACATACACAAGTTTCAGTAAGTAAAGTCACATACATACATGGGTTTCAGTGGTGATAGGCATGTACAAGGCCATATAGGTCAATAAAAGGGAACTTTTAGCAGCAGGTTATTTCTAGGGTAGTCTATTGAGTTTAAGGATGGAATAAAAAATCCAAAGAGTTGAAGAGAGATTGCATAGAGCATCTAAATTCCTATCTTGGAAAGAAAGAGTGACTTTGGCATTAAAGTAATATGACCTTTAGGAGTTTTTGGACAAAGTACTTGTTCCACCAACAAATATGGAAACTTTGCTAGCTCGAAAGAAGAAGAAGATAAAATTTGAGAGGGTTATCTTGGATTTAGTGAAGGATCATCTAATTCCTCACCTATCTGAGAAGAAGACTACCAAAAAGATGTTTGATGCCTTGGAAGGTTTATTCCAAAGAACTTGCATGAAAAGGAATATGGTCTTAAGAAATAAGCTCAGATCTATGCAGATTTCTAGATATGACAATGTTACCATCTATTTCATGAGGATCACTTAGCTACGTGTTCAAATTTCACCCATAGGGGAGAAAAACGATGATGTAGAGTTCATGACTATGACATTGAATGGTTTTCCCAAGTATTTGGAACCATTTTCAAGCGATTCTGCACTCGGGAATGTCTCCTAGATTGACAGTGACTTTGGGATGATTTCATCCAGCAAGAGATTTGGGAGGAGTCTAAGAGCAGCAAGAAGGAAAGTTAGTGATGAGAACTTGTCTCTTCTTAGTAAGACAAAGAAGGAAAAATTAAAGAGTTCCAACAAGAAGGGTAATAGTGATGTAATTGTAAGGATTTAAGTGTAATAGTGATGTAATTGTTGATAATTGTTAATTTTTTATACTTAAACCATTCAACTACATCCAATGAGCAATGAAAAATAGTATAAGAGTTACACCAATACACCACAATACACCATGCACAATATATAAGAAATAATCAATAGTTATTGTTCAAGGGAAGTAATGACTTCCAA
>JZKD02S1676868.1:47017-63092 GCA_000966675.3 Picea glauca
AAAATGTAACTCTCTTCTTTGGGGTTGCTCCCCCTGAACATGTGGCACTCAATAATACTTCATCCTTATTTTTGGTCTTTGGGACTTTTTCTTCCTTAGAATCCTTTTGTGTGGCCTATATATTTTCTCTCTTCTTCATGTCTAGGATGTATATGTTGTTCAGTCTTCTTGTTGGAGTTGCAACCAATCTTCCTGAGTTATTTTCTCTGATTTTACATTTTCGAGAATCAAACGTAAGAGTGTATCCTTGATCACGCATTTTACTAACACCAAGTAGATTATTATTCAAGTCTTAAACCAATAGAACATTCTTTACTTTTACATTTTTTCTACCAAGCTCTACTACACCTTCTCTAAGTATTTTGGCAGATGAGTCATCTCCAAATGCAACATTGCCACCCTTTCTCTTCAAGCTGATGAATTTGTATTGATCCCCGGTCATGTGTGAAGAACATCCACTGTCTATGTATCATTCATCTTCTTCTTTACATTCTTTAGCGGTCAATGCTATTCAACAATCTTCATTGTTTGGAATATCTTTCCTTTTCCATACTATGGCTGGCATAGGGACATCTTCATTCATATATATACAATCTTGTGCTTTGTGACCAAGATAATTACATTTGTAGCATGCAATATTTTTTTCCATCAACGAGGAAAATGAATTATAAATTCTGTTGACAAATCCATGATTAATTCCATATCTTCTATTTACACCATTCATGTTTCTTGCGTATGTGTTCCTTTCATTGATTCTGCAATTAATTGCCTTATGTCCAAAAATTTTGCAAGTATAACAATGACCAAGAAAGAAATTTTGATACCTTGGAGTAAGTGGGCTTCTTTGTGATGTAGTCCATTTGGGTTCATGATATTTTCTTCTATAGTTTCCTTCATACTGATTGAAGCTTCTTTGATTCCTGAAGGTAGAAGGTCTTCTTGGATATTCATCTCTTTTGTAATCATTCCTTCTTTCTGGTATCCTGTTCCACTTCTCATCAATTGTCTGTGTAGCTCTTTCTTCAACCTTCTTGTTGGTATTTGCATCTTATTTGTATGAAGTTTCACCCATGCGTCCAAGATGTGTTAAGTATTTTGGAACTTGAGAGTTTCTTAAGCTCCTCCTCAATGAGACAACTTCTTGTTCAAGTTTCTCACAATCTTCTTCTTTCTTCTTCATTTGGACATTCCTTACTTCTCTTATTCTTCTTTCTCCTTCGAGTAGAGTTTTCAAGGAAATGGTTTCTTCTCTTAGTTTCTCAAAGTCTTCTAATTGTTTCTTCAAGATTACAACTATCTTTTCACAACTACCCAATTCACTTCTTAGTTTTCTTGCGTGTCATTGAGCTTGCTATTTTCAATCTCAACATGCTTCAATTTTTTTAGATTCTCATTTTCTTGTTGAATAATTTTTTCTTCATGATTTTCTTCCTCTTCATTGGAATTTTCTTCTTCAGTGTCATTTCTTTCAATCCTTGGATGAGGACATTCAAATTCAACATGACCTACTCCTTCACAATTAAACAAAAGAACTGGCCTCTATTTTCTTCTTTGAAATATGAGATGTTGTAATTTGCTTCAACTTCTTCTTCTTCTTCTCACCGATACTCCTCACCAGTAGCAACCCTGGAGTTGGTTTGCATGTCATAGATGTCCACAGAATTTGGTGTGAATATTAATTTCTTTCTGGTGTTGTAATTCGTCATCTGATACATGGAGAGAAGGTTGACGGAAAGTTTGGGAACGTGCATCACATTCTCGAAGCTTCCATTGGTGAGTTCAATCCTTCCTTTGTCAGTGACTTCGACAAAATATTTGTCCCACATTAGAATAGGAGGACCTTTGCATTCATCCAATGAAGAATGTACTGCTTTTGAGGCATTCATGTGATGTGATTCTCCTGAATCTACGATCCAAGCATCAGAAGAGGAGTTGATCGCAATCAAGGCATGGCTAAAATTGTATTTCTTGGAATTCAGATATTTTGGCTTCTTCTTCTTGGAACCCTCAGGGATGCGATCTCCAAGGTTGTTTTGATGAAGTATTTGAGACATTATATCTATTTTTTTTTCATGCATGTAGATTCTGGATGGAATCCTTTGTGACAGTCCAAGCATTTCTCCCCTTTTCTTCCCTTTTCCCCTTTGGATCCAGAGGCATCGGTGAAGGGTTTTGTGTACCCTTCCTTCTTCGAATGTGCATGAGATTTATGTTTATATTTATATTTATATTTATGATATTTTTTTCTGCCATCATGCACAATGAGTACATGCTCCCTTGGGCCTTTGATTGTGCCCATGTTGATGAGCTTAGTTTTCTCTTGTGTCAGGGATTCGATAAAGTCCTCAAGAGAAGGCATCTTCCAGGTCGTTCCAGAGGAAAATCTAACAGAATGGAATGTGGATATGAATAAAAATAATTCAGGACCGATATTGGAGAGAATGGTGATAACCATTTGTTTATCCTCCTTCAATTTATCAACCCCGCAAGCTTTGAGTTGTGACAGTAAATCCTTGAATTTGTAAAGAAATATTGGATATTGTCGAAGATTTTTGGATCCAATGTGATCAACTGCACCTCCATAATGTGTCCCCTCATCTGATAATGTTTTCCAAAGAGCCCTTCTAAGGTGGTTTAGGCTTCATTGAGAGTTTTACAGGAAGATATGTGAAAAAGGAGACCGAGAGAAATAAGACTGCAAATTGTTCCCAGTGCCTCATCCATGCAATTTAAATACTTGGATTTTTCTATGGGTGATGTTGGTTTGTATCTGTATTCAAGGCTAACCTGTATAACCCTATAGTTCAGATATGTATGGCTATTTTCTCCATCCATAAAAAATAGTTGTAAGGTGTAAGAATGGATTCTTTTTGGAAATCCATCTTTTTGTTGTCTTCAATCTTTTGTACCTGCAAAAAACTTTGGTGTATCTTTCTCTTAGTAGTATATTGGCTCTGATACCATGTAAATGTGTTGAACCTATACAGAATATATCTATATAAACAATAATACACACATTTTCAAAGAGAATTTGAGAAACAAGAAGAAGGAGAGAAAAAATGAAAGAATTATCATTAACCATTATGAATAATGAATAATTTACACATGATATACTTTGTATAAATCAATTATTACACATTGAAGGAGAACCATTGCACCATAGTGGTGGTATGGAGTGATCTAAACACACACTAGCAGTTATACGAGTGAACTACCACCCAGTCTAGTCTCAAGTAGTTACATGAGTGATCTGCCACCTAGTTGAGTTAACTAGTCAACTTGTCTGCATTTAACTGACTGAGTAGAGAGTAGTGAGGAGTGAACTCATGGAATCAATGGAAATGCACCATTATGGTGATTATCCCAAGGAAAGTGTGCATTATTTGGTTATGATCCCAACATTTCATGGTGAAAAAACCAATGCAGAATCTAAACTCAACTCAACTAGTCAAACTAAAGTGTCAACCAAAAGAGAATATTCTCTAGGTGGAATATTCTCCCCTGAAATATAGAAGACTGGATAATGACTAATTATGACTAATAAACAAGGAAAAACCTTAGGAAAAATAAATACTAGGTGTGTGTGAAGTAACTCCAACAATCTTACCATTTCCGCTATAACTTTGTTTCTAGAAAGATTCATATGGTGAAATTTGGAAGATATTGAGAATACATATTTAGGTACCTGTGGTAAAAAAAAATTCTATTTATTTTCTATAATTTTGGAGATACACTATGTGGAAGATGGAGTTTTTGACTAGTCATTAATCTAGTCATAAACAGGTGTTTCGGGTAAAACAATCATAACGTCTTCATAGAGAATCCAAATTAAGTGAGACAAATTTCATTGGAAAGAGTACGAGTTGTGGTTTCCTGTGTACAAATTTCAGAATCTGATGTTAAATATTTAGCGCAGGGAATTCTGTGCAATTTCCCTCTCTTGAATAAACCAGAATTGAATAAGGTCTACCATTTTCTTTATAACTCATTTTCTGGGAGGATTAAAGGAGTGAAACTTGGAGGAGTTTCAAAGAATACATTAAGTAATATTATCTATAGGATCAGAGTATTCCAAGAAGTGAAGAATTGCAGAAGTTGAAGAAGTCTCAGGAAGCATAATCAAGTTCTATGTGATGGTTGGTTGATGGTGATAATTTAATGTAAAGTTTTATTATCTCTCATATATTTTTGGGTGGAAGGAAGGGGAAAGGATGGAGAGGTCAACCCTCTCTTTATATTGGAGGATTGTATATTCCTTTTGGAGGTTTATCCCTCCCTTTATATTTTTAAGTTGTAGCTAACTTTGGAAATCATTACTTCATTTGAATAATAATACATGATTACTTCTTATATAATGTGCATGGTGTATTGGTGTATCTCTTATACTATTCTTCATTTTTCATTGGATAGTCTTCATTGTTCATTGGATATAAATTGAATACATGATCTGATTGAATTACAAGTTCAAAAATACTAATTTCTCTAAATATTGATTCAACCCCCTCTCAGTATTTCCAACAATTGGAATCAGAGCAGGTTTCCCTTAGAATAGTATAACCACTGAAAGGAAAATCCTGAGTAGAGATGGATGACCATGAGCATATTCGAAATGGTATTCAACGATTTGGTGGAATCAATTATGCATATTGGATTGATAGCGTGAAAACTTACCTAACATATTTGGGAGAAGACATTTGGTACTCAGTTGTAAATGGTGATGTAATCCCAAATAATGCTCCAACCGATCCAAATGAGAAAAATCTTATGAGTTTTAATTCAAAATCCAGACATGTTATTCTAGGAGCATTGGCACCAACCATTTCTAGCAAAGTGATGGGCTACAACACTGCTAAAGAGGTCTTAGAACACTTAGAATTTTGAACTTTTATTCTTTTTTTGTTTCCTCTTAGAAATAAAATTTCACCAAAAAAAATAGGAAATTGCCTTTTAATTAAATAAATCCTTAGTTGTTATATATTAATAAGGTGCTTACAATATTTCTTGTTGATAAGTTACACTAATTTGATCAAACGGTCCTTTTGATCTCTGAAATGAAAAATCCACCCGAATTTTAAAAGAAATCCTTTAACGGACACTTCAAAGCTTCATGCTTCGGGAGTTTCAAGAAATATAAACAACAAAACCCCTGAAGCTACAAAGTCCCGAAGACATTTCCACGTGAAAAATTCTAAAAGGACTTACAGATGAGTCATAGGACACTTTTCTTTTAATATTTTCTTGGGATGACACGTGGCACTTCTTTTTAACATTTGTATCAGATTATTCTCATGATTTCAAGTGACATGTGTCACCCCTCCTTTCTTGACACATCACTGAGAATGATGTCATCTCTGCCACCTCACTTTGGCATATTTCCCTTCGGGAGTTTAATCAAAGATTGGGTTCACAACCGTTGAAGTACGAAGTGTACTTTTAAGAAAATGAACTCTCGGAGCTTCGAAGATACGGTGTTCCAAAGCTCAAATCATACATAATAGTTCGAAACGTTTACTCTGGGAATTCGGACTTCAGAGGATTTCTATCATCCAAAATCAAAAATCCCCAAATACTGAACTTTAGAAGTACTTAGGGCGAACAAAATATTTAAAACGTGATAAATTAAAACATAAAAGCAATTAGTTAGAGATTAACTTCTCCGGGAATTCGGCCTTTAGGAAATTTCTTCCCTCTCACATTCAAAACCTCTGAACGCGAACCTCCGAAGTATTAATGACATTTATGAGTGGGTAAAGTTAAAGATTTGAATAAATATTGTGAATTCCCAGTTAATAAATTCCATTAGATTTTTAATAACTTCTATGTTAGTAAATAAATACGAAGATCGATAGACTTTATGAATAAAACATTTTAAATCCCAAGTCATTTTTACCATTTTTAATTAAGAATTTTTCATTTAGTAAAGAGCTTACAGACTTCTCTTGTTACAGTAAGGTTAATTTCATTTCCCTAAGGATTATGGCACCATGCAAATTTGTGAAAAAGCAAGATGCATCAGCTGATGATTCCAATCCAAACACAGACGTTCTATCAGACACCACTCTGCGAATTACGGATACCATCAAATCTTGGAAGTAGTTCTAAGATATCTTAAAACATGAAATTATTATCTATCTACATGATTCTACCTAGGAAGATGATGATTCCTTCTCAACCAAGATCATATTAGTAACACAGTCGAAACTGCACAAGATTGTTGAACGACCTAAGGTTATGTCATATAAAGATATGATAAGTTGGGATCTAGATCACGTCGACATTCAAACCAGAATCATTATCAATTATTAGAAGAACTACAACGGCTCTTTTCGACCATATAACTTACAAGTAATGTATAAACTTTATTCTACACCCAAATATACTTACAATGCAACATTTCTCATGGATTTTGAGAGAAAAGACTGCACTCAATACAATAGAAATGGTCATGATATAATCAAGACCTGGTGGGGAGATTTAGTTAAGTTCAAAATCGACGCTCATGGTATGTATTCCACGACATCCTTATATTCTCATATATTATATATAGCCATGATTCTCTATCGATTATTCGGGAAAAAGAACCCTGCACATTTCTCAATTGAGTGGGTGGCTATAATGAATGAAGTATCCAAAGGTTATACTTTCAACTGGGATAAAATGTTGTCGGAAAACTTGGATAAGGATATTGTTGAGTACCAATCATTGAAATCAAAAGGGAAACCTACTCATTTTTACATATCTAAATATATCATGGATTCCATTTGTTTCATGACTCCATTCCCCCTGATGAACTAGAGTTAGACCTTGACTAGTTCTGAGCCTATACATTTCTACCACTCCAAACTACGGGAAGAAATTGCTAAAGATTTCTTTTATGAGATCTATCACAATGTAGTGGTACCTATTCATATAGTTATCTATGGCCACCCTCCACCCAGTATTTCAGAGAGGATTATGGGAAAATTAGGCACATTTGCAGACTAGTACATTGAGGGGAACTTCTCTTATATTAGAATGTTTGGTTGATTCGTCCCTCCTTGTGCCCTTCCACAATTTTTATCTGAAAATATGGTGTGCTGAGAAGTGTCATACCAAACAATAGTAGGAGGAATCACTAAGGAATTGAAAGCGTCTCAGAAAAAGGTATGGCCAAATTTTCCCATTCAGGTTGGTATGTTTACATTGTTAAATTTTGGTCATACCAAAGTGAAAGCTACAGCCTTGGAAGATGTCAAATTAATTGACATCAAATTCAAAATACATGATCCACATAAGGTGGTAGAGAATCATTTGGCTCAATTCAACATGAAAATATATATCCACGAAGAGTCTCCTTATGATGAGGTTCAAAATGCATTTTATATCCTATTAAGAAGTTCAAAATGCATTTTAGACTCTTCCTCCTGACCAACAGGTTGGTTTCCTCATCTTGAAAAATCATAGACAAAATAGATTACCTAAGATTTTACAAGGAGATTCAAGGCCCATTCCATCTTTCTAGGAATCTAAACCCATAGAATCTCAGCCAAGTTGCACCGCTAAGAACAAAACTGAAGAAGTTTTGAAAATTTTAGATGGATTATTTAAAGAGATAAAAACATTAGTACTAGGTCTACATGATCAACAAATATTATCCAACTTCGAAGCTTTCATGAAGCAAGGTCATGTTTTTTCCCCTTCAACACCAATTAATTATGCTGACATCCTAAGCACAACAGGTCCAAAAATCTCCACAACAATTATCTCTCCTATTCCCTCATTAACTCCATTAGCAACCAGTTTTGGAACTCCTAGTTCGAAGTTCGTTCACATAGATGATCTTACTCATATCTTTCCTAAAGAAATGCCTCCCTCAATTTTCCTTTCCAACAAAAAAAGGAAATCTATTGTAAAGAAAGAATCTCAGCAAAATGATGGAGTAGTTAGTAAAATGCAGAAAATAGTGTATAATGGAAAATGCCAAAATAATCATGAGTTTTCCAAGGAGGTTGTTGATTCACTAGGGGCCTTCTCCACTTCCAACCAATGGTCAGTGGATAATCTAGCTAAGAAACTACAAAAAAAATCTCTCTTGGTAGAACAAATGTAGAATGAAATGCAAAACACAGAATATATTGTCAAGAGAAGAATGAATCAAGACATAGATAAAATCAAGTTAAATTTTCAGCAGCAGATGAAGAAGTTACAAGAGAAACTCGAGCTGATTTACCAGAGTTCACAGCCCAACAAATCCATGATTACTTAGTGGGATAGTTTGATAGAAAATATGTAGGTTAAATTAGTCCTAGTGGAGAACACAACAATAGACATCATTTATTTTAAAACACAAGCATCTGAAATCAATGAGAAGCTAGAAGTTGTCCAACAGGATCTATATCAAAAGGTGGATACTATTAAAAAATATTGTCAAGCAAGAAATAATTCTCTAAAAAGTATTTATGTGAAAGAAAAGGATGTAAGTGTGGCTAGATCCAAGTTCCAGGAATTCATTATATGGAGGAAGAAATCCATTATCCCTGGTCTCGCCCCCTTCTCACAATATGAACAAGTGAAGGGTGAAATGGCCTTGAAAGTTTGGGAAATGAATCTAGAAGAAATTAAGAAGATTTCCAGAGAGGCAAAAGAAACTTGTCTAAACACCCTGTCTTTTGTAGAGACAAAATTGTTTGAGTTTGAAGGAAATGATATCTCAGAGGCACTAGGGCATATTGAAATAGAAATGAATAAAGAAATCCCTAGGAAAAATAAGAAGAATATTCAATATGTCATCCAAGAGATGAATCACATTGATTTTCTCAATATTAATGAGTTGTTGGTGAATCCTAATTTACAACATCAAATTACAGCCCAGGTAGTAAAGAAGATCTAAGAGAAGTTACCACTAGTACAAAAGAAGGTGTTTTCCTTTGAATTGAACGAGAACATTGAACCTTGGAGATTTTTGGTAGCCTTCATGGACATGTGCACCCAATTCAATGAATATAAGAAAGCAAGTACGTCTGGGAGAAAATGAAGGAGCATATGAAGCACCAACACATCAAACCATAATTCAAAATTATTTGTATTATGCTTTTCCATTCGGATTGTATTCTATATTTAGAGAACATATTGTGGAAAGTCCAACTACTTTTAGTTGAGACAATTTTTGTATAAATACATAGATTTTAGATCTATTATGGGCTTCTTCTAGCCTAATGTAAATGAGAGAACTTTTTTTAATATTAATACAAGTGCATACAGAGATTCTAAGTTTCGTTTCATCTGAGTTATGTGTTTTCCATGTGTTTCCATCTCTTATTAGATTCCTTCTGTAGTTCTTAAAGAGTGAATGATTACAATTTAGTAAAACATCTATTGTGATCATAATACATCAGAAGTCCATTTAGATACAATTTTCCTCTGTTATTACTATGAGTAAAAACAAGACCTGTGACCTGTGTGAATTGTTGCATTCTTAATCTCTTTTCAAGGGTACATCTTCTATTTTTCTTCTACTGCAAATAAGGTGAGACTTATCTATAATTGATACCTTTCTTTGTTTTAACAGTTTTTTCAATCATTTCTACATCATTTGAAATTAAAATTATGACTCAGATAATGAGATACAACCTCTATATTGTCTTATCATAAATTTTACTTAAAGTTATTTCTCAGAAAACTGAAGGTAGAAGAAATCATTTATAAAACATTTCATTTAAATATTTGATGCATGACATTATTTTTCGATCCTAGAATCAATCTCAGGAACAACATCTTTTTGGCATCATTGTCAGGGAAAGGAGAAATGAAATCATTTTTCCCTGGGAGAACGACAAAGTTAAATTTTTTTCTTTGATGGTGAACAAATATTGAATACATGGATAAGGCTCACTTTATATTTCACCTGGAAGCTCCATTATAGGCAAAGCCCGTATTCTCTCAAAAAAATACCAAGAAAAACCTAGACAAAAAGCAAACTACGCTAGTTTCAGATCCTGAAAATTTGTTCAAATTGAAGGGATATATCAGACAAACTTATGCATTAGTAGGTCAGATATACCAACCTAGGGTTACACAAGTTAATGTTAATATTCTCGTTGAATAACTAAGTCTTAAAGAAAAATATAAACAAGTTCATTTTGCAGAAGCTATAACAAGTAAATCTGAAGTTAAATTAGAAACTTCGGAAGGAATTATTCCTAAAGTAAAATTTGAGATTATCCAGACCACCCCTATCTCGTTGCTAGATACTTTTACCAGAGAGAACAAAGAATCCATTTCAATCCCTACTATCATTTGTACACAGTCGACTCTTTCTCTTCCCGAAGTAAATGTTTATATTTCCAAAAACTCTGAAGATTACCTTTTGTACTCAGATTCATCCCCTATTGCTTTTCCTATTTATACATCTCATAAATCTGAGAGATCGAGTTCAAGTTCTCCTTTTCCCCCTCGTTTATATATTCCATCACCTTACGATAATTTAGCTGAACTTCATTCAAACCATCCGGAAGCAGTAAAAAGTTTAGTAGATCAGTCTTTTGAAGTTTTTGATAATCTCTTGTTTAGTTCTCAAGTTTCTTCTACTAGACTTTAAATGGATGGTGTTGGAGGTGTTGGTGCTGGTGTTGGAGGTGTTGGTGCTGGTGTTGGAAGTGTCGAAGGTGGAGAGGTTGGTGGACAAGCAAATATACCAGTTCAACATCCAAGGATTTTTTCCAAGGTCACTGCTAGATATGCTCCCTTAGCTCTTCCTGCTATCTTACATGATTTACCTGACAATTACATGAAGAGCCTCCCTAAATTCATGGGTGAAGGGGATTTGACAACAATAGAACATATAGTATTTTTTGACCAATTCATTGATATCCTTGGTATTGAGCACGAAGATGTTTACATCAGACCATTAGTAAAAAAAATTGATGGACATGTAAGAGTTTGGTTCAGAGGACTTCTAGTGGACTCTATACCATCATTTAATGATCTAGAAACTTCCTTCTTAAGGCAATGGGGTGAGAAAAAAGATCATCTATATTATTTAACCGAATTCAGAGCCTTGAGAAAGAAAACATCTGAAACAATCCTAGATTTTATTCAAATATTTAATAAAATTTATCACAAGATCCTGGTTGAAGTTAAACCTTCTCAGTCAGCTGCAAAAGTCACTTTTGCAGGGGCTTTTGATTCTGATTTTGTTGTACTTTTGAGAGAAAGGAGATCCACTAATTTAGCAGGGATGCAAGATGATTCTATAGAGATTGAGTCCAATATGATGGCTTCTGGAAAGTTGAAAACTAAATTTGATATGGGAACAAGAGAACCCAGGCGTTTTAAAGAACAATCAGGGTCCTATGGATATGGAAAAATTTCTTCAAAGGAAAAAATGGATGAGATGGAAAAAATTACTAAAGACTTATCAAATAAAATTTCTAGGATGGAAATGGAAAAATACAAACCTAATTCATATGCTAGAAATAAATTCAAGATAAATCCTAACACAAATCCTTAGATACAAAAAAGGAAAATAAAAAATGAGGAACATAAGATTCAAGCTCCTTTTAAAATTGAGAATCTCATACAGGGAGATGAGGTGCAAGATTATGAAGAATTAGATGAAGATATAAACAACCTTTGTGATGATGATCTTGAGCCTCACATAACCAAACAAGATTATGAGAAATCCTTGGATCTGAAATCTCTATTTAATGATGATGAAAATATCAACAACTTGGGAGACTCTACATACAAAGGTCTCACTGATTCAATAATGGTTGAGCTCCAACATAAATATGATTTTAGACCAAGAGAATGTTGAAATAATGTAACTGCAAAGAGTATTCTTATTATTATTGATATATTATTCATAGGATCAATCCTCATTGTGGATTGATCATGTCAGTTATTGTAATAGGACCAAATCCCCTTTTGTGGATTGGTCAAAAGACAATTGTAATAGGCAGAATAAGAAGTCGGCCCCAACATATATTAAATAAGCCTAGAAATACAATAAAGGTGGGTTTACCCACACAATTTGAGAAGTCGGCCCTGCCAGTGAAGAGACACTTCACACATGGCAGATTTGTATAAATAAAGGAGGCTAGCGCCTCACTTAGACACAACTCACTTGCTCATTTTGAGAGACAAGTTCAGATCTTCTACCGGAGAAGAAGGAAAGAGAGAGTGGCGCATATCTAGGAGAGGACTTTCTATATTTTTTTAACAGATCTCTCAACATTGTATTGGCTATCTATATTGAGGAATTTTTGCTGGGTTTTCTTCCCCTAGAGGGTTTCCCAGGATAAATGTTGTGTCTCTTGTGATTGTGTATTTCTCAGTGATCTTGGATTATGCTATTGTTATCTAATGAAATGAAAACATCTATAATAATGGATTAAACATTAACATGGTATCAGAGTCAAGATGAAGGAAGCATATTTCACAAGTGAAAAACGTCACTGTTACCATACATGAAAATTAGGGCTTTTTATGGTGAAGTTTTTCAACCCCAAAACCATCCAGAAAAGTGAACCCTCCCCTAAGGATCATTTTGGCACTCTCAGCGCACCTTTTCAGTGGCTGGATCTCCCAGAAAGTGAAACCCTAGTTTTACAAAGTACCAGAAGTACCAGAAAACCAGTGTACCAAAAGTGCTAGAAGTACCAGAATACCAGAGGTACCAGAAAACCAAAAGCACCAGTCCAGAAATCCACAGATCAAGTTTGAGGGGGTAAAATTTAGATTTTTGAAATTATGACTGCACCAGCATACTCGCCTCAGCTCAGTGCATCTATTCCCTCGATCAGAATTTCAAAATTTGAAGTTTGAAAAATTGCAGTCTCAGAACCAGTTGCAGTTGCAGTCTCAGAACTAGTTGCAGTTGTAGTACCAGTTGCAGTTAGAGCCGTAGAACCAGTTGCAATCGCCCTTGAATTTTTCTTAAGAGTTGGTAATGATTATCGTTGCCACTAGATGGAGCCACTACCTGCAAATGCCATCAGAGGTATGTACTCACATATGTTTAATGGTTAAAAACTAAAGAGTATTTGCAGGAGAATGGATTTCTTGCCATAGATCTAGAAGGATCTCAAGATCCAACACATTCAAAAGAATGATGCAACCCAGGTGTGATTATTTTGATATGCATCTATTTGTCATGACATTATCTTGATCAGTATTGCATGTTGAAGCTATGATCAAATTATTAGAAGGATTAAAAGTTGATCATATAGATTATCCTCTAACCTAACCTTTTGTGAAGATAGATTATTGTCTCAGTACAGAAGACATGTTGAAGAAATCACTCGTCACTTGAGTGAAGGAGACTTGGAAGAAAAGAAAGCACTCATTCATGAAGATAAGGCTCCAAGTTTGATTAAATCAAGTTGATAAGATTCAAAGGTACACATGACAAGTTGATGACTATAGTTGAGATAGCAGTCTTTGTAAAGTATTATACCTAATAGCATGTGAGCATATAGAGGTATATGCTTTGCCTAATACAACTAACACCTCCTCTAGGAGAAACCTCATGTGTTAGTTTCAGGTTTCCATGGAAGAATGCTTGGTCACAAGACTATGAGAGTGTTGACCTCATTTCGTATTGTATTCCTTACCTTTAATCTTTTCTTCAGATAAATTATAAGTGATATCTCTAAAGGAGCTACTATGATGATTGTTCGTGCTATTGCTTTATATTATTAGAAGGACATTATTCTTACTTGTTGTTTTTTTGACCTTGCTCTAGGTCACATGAAGAAGCTATAGCGAAGGTTGCAGAAGGAAACATGCTAAAGGAAATACCATAAATGAAGCAATCATCATTGGAAAAGAAGAAGGTGGATTTCATAAGCTAAAGGGTCACTCAGAAGATGCCATGACCCATGCCATTGAAGAATCCATTTGAAATTTGGCATAGAATTATTAGCTCACATCAACTACAAGGCACTACCATACATATGCAAAGCGGTCACAGGTTTACCGGAACTCAAAGGTGACCATGAAGGTGTATGCAATGGATGTTCACAAGGGAAGAACATCAAGAACCCATTTCCGATGAAAGACAACAAGGCAGAAGGAGTCCTAGAACTCATTCATTCAGATGTGTGTGGCTCAATTCCATCATCCTCCATTAGTGGGTATGTATACTATGTATCATTCATTGATGATTACGCTCGTAAGACCTGTATATATTTGAAGTGTTCAACAAGTTCAAGGAATTCAAAGCCTTGATAGAGAACCTTTCTGAAAAGAAAATTAAGATACTTAGGTCAGATAATGGAGGAGAATATACCTCAAAAAAAATTTTGAACTTCTACAAAGATGTTTAGATCTAGAGGGAACTCACTACTCCTTATAATCTCCAACAAAACGGTGTAGTTCAAAGGAAGAACGGAACCATGTTGGAAGCTGTGAAGATCAATATCTTCCTATGTGCTTATGGGTAGAAGAAGAAATGGCGGTTGTTTATGTGTAGAACCGATTGTCCCATAGTGCACTTGGGCTCAAGACACCAGAAGAGATGTTCACCGGAAAGAAGCCAGAGGTAAGACATCTCAAAATATTTGGTTGTCCAGTGTTTATTCATATACCTAAATAAAAGAGAAACAAGTTGGACCCTTTAGGAAAGAAGGGAATATTTGTGGGATGTTGTGAAGTCTCCAAGGCCTTCCGAATCTATATACCAGGTCAACATCACATTGAGATCAGCAAGGATGTGACTTTTGATGAAGATGTGCACTCAAGAAATATAAACTATGCCATCTTGAAGAGGTATATGAAGAGGATCCCGTAATCCCCAATACTGTAATGTGGGAGGTTCCCAGAGCTACAGAACCAATGAGGGAAGGCATAACTTCCCCTGATGAGGAACTTCTAGAATACCATGATATAGTAGAAGTGCAAGAACCTCCTCAGATGACAATCCTCCATAAAAGAAATCCAGCTTGGGCTAGAAAGCTTATTCAAGATGGAGAGAAGTACGGTGTTCCCTAAGGAACTATGAGACAGGTGAAAAGACCAAAGCCATTCTCCAGTTATACGGCTTTGATGTGTGATCTCCTAGAAGAGGAGCCTACCTGCTTTGAAGAAGCCATTCAGAGGACAGAATGGGTAGATGACATAACAGAGGAATACCAATCCATAATGAAGAACGAAGTATGGGAAATAGTTCCCAGACCGAAGAATAAATATGGGGTATCCTCCAGATGGATCTTCAAAATAAAACATGTTGTTGATGGAATTATTGATAAGTATAAAGAAATACTTGTTGCTCGTGGATTTTCCCAGAAGGAAGGCATTGACTATGAAGAGACATTCTCTCTTGTGGCCAGATACACTTCAATCAGAACCATCGTAGCTCTTGTAGCTAAGATGAAGTGGAAGCTACACCATATGGACGTGAAGACAACTTTCCTAAATGGTATCATCGAAGAGGAAGTGTATATAGAGCAACCTCGAGGATTTGAAGTTGAAGAAAGCAAGTCTCATGTCTGCATATTAAAGAAAGCCTTATACGGATTGAATCAAGCTCCTAGAGCTTGGTATGGTCATATAGAAAATTTCTTGATGAGATTAGGATTTACCAAGAGTAAAGCAAACTCTAATCTCTACTTCAAAATTATGAACAATGAGCCAGTAATCTTACTACTATATGTGGATGACTTATTCTTAACTGGAGAAGAAAAGCTCATCACTGAATGTAAAAAGAGACTTTCCTCAGAATTTGAAATGAAAGACCTTGGCCTAATGCAATATTTCTTAGGTCTTGAGGTATGGCAGAGTCCTGAGAGAATCTTCCTTAACCAAGGGAAGTAAACGGTCGAAAGCTTGACGAGATTCGACATGTTGGAATGAATACACCAATGGAAGCGAAAGGTGAAGTTGTTGGTTGATAATTTGTCAGAATAGATTGATGCCAAACTAGCAAGCCAGAATATTGGATTGTTGCTGTACCTGAGGAACACCATACGAGACCTTTTTTTATTCGTGAACACCTTGAGTTAGTTTCTGGTAGAACCCAGACGTGTTCACCTAGTGGTTGAAAAACATGTGATGAGGTACCTTAAAGGTACAATAAATTATGGTCTTAGCTATGATG